>SNQJ01S0002468.1:103297-133441 GCA_010110895.2 Picea sitchensis
GGACCAAATCTATTATAATAGCATAAAATACAAAAATTGCAGTGAAAACCAACGAAATAACATCAAAGAATAGAAATATAGCAGCGAAACAACAAAATATATGGAACCACAACACCAAAATAATACCTTTATTGATAGGAAAAAATGTTCACTTGCCTCTTCGAGGGGGAAACCTCTAGTAGAGAAGATCTCTATTACAATAATTCTCAATAAGAATCCCTCTCATACCTTCTGCTCTTATTTATACTAATTCTATATTTTAAAGAACATTCTAGAGGAAGATATTTCTAGAAGTGGAAGCTTCTATTAGGTCTTTTTACATTGACTTTTTCATATTTATTAAATAGGCCTTATTAACTAGTATCGACCTTTATTACATGGAAATATATTATTCTACCTACATGCGAAGTTAGGGGTTTATGTCCCTAACATTCCCTCCCCCTTGAAGAACAACCTTTTTCTTAAGGATTGAGATGAGTAAATTCTTGGAGAATAATGGCTGTCTCACATATGGAATATTTTGGAGTTGTATCTTTCCACTGCACTAACACCTCCTTGATGGTGCATTGATGGAGATGACATTCATGCTGGTCCAAGACTGCATGTGGTTGTAACCATATGGAATCTTCAACATCCAACTTCAGAAGATTGGTTTGAGTTTGGAACTTAGTTCCAATCACCTTTTTTAAGCATGAGACAAGAAAAACATGATGGATCTTAGAATGACCGGGAAAATCTAACTGATAGGTCATTAGTCCCACATGCTTGAGAATGGTATAATAACCACAAAATTTTGGAGCAAGCTTCTAACAATGTTCATCTTTGAGTGAAGTTTTCTTGTAAGGCTATAGACGAAGAAACACCTGGTCTCCTGTAGAAAATTGGTGTGTTGAACGTCCTTGATCTGCTTGTTGTTTCATAGGATTCTAAGCCATGACCAAATTGTCTTTGAGAGCACAGAGAATGGTGGAACAAACTGTAAGAGTTTTGTCAACCTCCTGAACCTTAGATACCCCTGGTATGTAGGAAAGAATTGATCGAGGATTTTGGTCGTATACTGCTTCAAAAGGAGTCGTGCAGGTAGCAGTATGGTAAGATGTGTTATACCACCATCCAGATAGGGGTAACCATTGAGTACATTGATGTTTCTGGTCAGATGAAAAATACCTCAAATACGTTTCCAAATACTTGTTGACAACTTTAGTTTGGCCATCAGTCTATGGGTGATAAGAAGTAATGAGATGTAATTGCATGCCTTGGAGTCTGAATATTTCTTGCCAAAAATTGATGGTGAAAGTGGGATCTCTATCAGATACAATAGAATGAGGCATGCCATGAATATTGAAAATATGATCCATGAAAATCCAAGCCACTTTGGATGTTGTGAATGGGTGTTGAAGAGCACCAAAATGAGCATATTTGGAAAGGAGATCAACTACCACCATGATGTCTGACTTATTTCCATATTTAGGTAATCCCATAATGAAATCCATAGAAATGTCCCTACAAATAGTTGGTGGAATTGGAAGCGGTTGTAGTGTGCCCAGAGATTTGACATTTTCCCCCTTATTGTGTTGACAAACATCACATTCAACCACAAAGGTGTGGATGTCTTGTTTCATACCATCCCAGAAAGAAGAATGTTTAACTCGTTCATAGGTTTTGGTAAACCTGGAATGCCTTGATGTGGGTGAAGCATGAAGCTCAGAAAGCACCATGAATTTAAGTTACAACTGATGGCTTAAATATAGACGAACTTTGTAGTGAATCTTGTCATTGTGCCAAGAGTATGTTGTAGGAACTAGAGAATTGTCTTTCAAGTGTTCGATCAATCGAGAAGTTTTGCAGTCTTGCAGTCATTCCTGGCAAGCAACTTGGAGTCAATCTGGTACAATGAAGGAGAGGGAAAAAAGGGATCCTTATTCTTTGTTCTTTTTGGATAGAGCATAAACCACTACATTTTCTTTTCCCTTCTTATAAATGATCTCATAATCATATCCAAATATCTTGGTCAACCATTTTTGTTTCTCCTAGGATGAAATCCTATGTTCTAGGGAATACTTGAGGCTCTGATGGTCGGTTTTAATTTGGAAGCATTTCCCTAAGAGATAAGGACGACAGAGATCCACAACATGTAGAATAGCAAAAATTTTCTTTTCATATATTGATTGGCCAAGATGTCACTCCAATAGTTGTTTTCTAGTGAATCCCAAGGGTCTACCCTCTTTCATGAGTATTGCGCCAATGCCTTTCGCGAAGGAATCACATTCGAGGAAAAAAGTCTTTATGAAGTCAAGAAGGGAAAAGACATGAGTAGTGCACATGGATTCTTTCAAGGCCTGATATGATTGATCAACTACTGGAGTCCAAGTGAAATCACTATTTTTTAGGAGAGCAGTAAGAAGCACTGCAATTGTTCCATAATTCTTAACAAACTTGCGATAATATCCTGTTATACCCATAAAACAATGCAAGCTCTTGAGAGTTTTTCAACACTACCAATCTTGCATGGCTTCAATTTTCTTAGGATCCATCCTTACACAATCCTTGTTGAAAATATGACCTAAGTACTCCATTTCCGAATCTCCAAAGGCACATTTAAACTTCTTGAGAAAATTTGGTGCTGAGAGAGTAGCCTGAGAACTTGATCCACATGGGTAAGATGGTCTGCCCAGGTTTTACTATAGATGAGAATATCATCAAAGAAAACTAGGAAGAAATGATGGAGAAAAGGACGAAAAACATGGTTCATGAGACTTTGGAAAGTGGAGGGAGCATTACACAGGCCAAAGGGAATGACCAATAATTCATAGTGACCCTCATGAGTGTGAAAAGTAGTCTTAGGAATGTCTTCCTCTTGCATATGTATCTATTGGTAGCTAGAACGTAGATCAAGTTTAGTAAAATATTGAGCACCACTTAATTCATCCAAGAGATCATCAATGACAGGAATGGGAAATTTGTCTTTGATGGTGAGTTTATTGAGGGCGCAAAAGTTAGGAATTTCTCAACCATTGGGTGAGGGAGGACAATTCACCCTTAACCTCTACCAATTATCCTTAAACTTTGGCCTCGAAGGTTTCCAAGCATGAATTGTTAGAATAAATTTCAGAGGTCATTATTTAGATGTCTACCTTGTGTTGTTTGGATTCATCTTGGTTGCGAGTAGTGGCCATGGGTGGAGGGGAACGAAAGAGGGGAAGTGGGACCATGGAGAAAAGTGTAAAAAATGATGTATATGAGTGTGTTAAGTGTGAAAAGAGGAATTCAATGAGATAGGTTTCAGATAAGGGTGAGTGAAGGTAAAACAAAGAGGTTAAAAATTATAGGTATCAAAACAATCAAGGAGAAAAGGGGAATCCAACGATATAGGTCTTAAATAAGGGTCCCGAGTGGTAAAAAAAATTAAAATGATAGGTGTCACAATTATCCAGGTGAGAAGGGGAATCCAATGAGATATGTCTCAAATAAGGGTGTTGGCGGGTCCCATACTCTTTATTTTAGCTCTTTTTTTGTCGTTTTCTTTTTCCTTTTTTTTTTTTACATCGCTAGGGTTTTATGCATATATGAATAATAACCTAGTATCGAAATGCCCAAATTCTTCACAGAAAAAATAAAATAAATGTATAGTAATTTTCGCAACTCGAATGCAGGAGGAAAGGTTGCAGGGCAATAGATCTTCTCCATTCCTTTTCTGTTTGTAATTTTTGAAACCCAAATTCCAGAGGAAAGGTTGCACGAAAATAGATCTTCTCTATTCCTTTTCTGTTTTGTTTCCTTCGTAAGGGTTAGGGTTTTCAGGGTGCCTACAAATAAGGGTTTTCCTTGTGCTATATCTCTCTGATATACATGTAGGGTCCAATAGTAGTACTCGACCCAATATCTCAGGGCACTAACTAAGGAGGCTAGACCGTACCCTTAGTCGTACTACCTAATTACCTAGGTACTAGAGAGTATATTCCCAAGTGTTGTTCTCGGTGGAACTATATCATTCAGGCGGTTGATCGGTTGATCTATGGCTAGTTTCAGGATAGCTAGCGGGTCTCCTGATATACCAAAGGTACATTGAAGAACAAGTTTGTATACATGTGTTTTCTGATGCGCTACCACTCTAAGGGGTACCAACAAGGGTTACAAGGGTGTCCAACAATGTGATCTTAAGTACCTCTTGTATTTCATAGGTGTATGTTTACCTGACCACAGATTTATGCACTGAATGATAGATCTATGTATCTTAAAGACGTTGAAACATGTCTTTACCCTAGAGAAACAAATAAACCCAAAAATCCTGCCAAGGAAAGTGATCTGATACCACTTGTTAGGCAACATATCTATTATAATAATAGAAAATAGAAATATCGCAATGAATACCAACAAAATAACAACAAAGAATAGAAATATAGTAGCTGAACATCATAATATATGGAGCCACAACACCAAAATAATACCTTTATTGATAGGAAACAAAGTTTGTTTGCCTCTTAGAGGGGACAACCTCCAGCAAAGCAGATCTCTATTACAATAATTCTCAATACAAATCCCTCTCATACCTTCTACTCTTATTTATACTAATTTTATCTTCTAAAGAACATTCTAGAGGAATATATTTATAGAAGCAGAAGCTTCTCTTAGGTCTTCTTACATTAACTTGTTCATATTTATTAAATAGGACTTATTAACTAGTATCTTCCTTTATTACATGGAAATATATTATTCTACCTACATGAGAATTTAAGAGTTTAGGTCCCTAACAATATCCCCCTACCTCTCTCACTCATTGTGTCCCCCTCCTAGCTATCTCTCCCCCACTCTCCCCCCTTTATCTCTTTACCTCTTTGTACCTCCATTCCCTCTCTCCATGTAACACCTCACTTTCCCCCAAGTTTGTAATTATCTTTAAGACATCATGCATTGTAATTAATGAAGAATGTAATTTTTTTACGTTAATAAAAACACCAATCAACTAACCAATACAGAAGCCTTGCAGTACTGGTTATGATAACATGAGTGGAAACTGGAGAGAGGGAAAATAATGAGAAGTTTTAATGAATAAAATATGATGCTTTCCTAGAAACCCAACTCACACCTTCATAACCTTGAATTTCTATCCTTTCCAAAGTACCTTGTTCGCCCTGACCAAAAGAAACCCATTAATGGAATTCATATTGGGTAGTTGGAGTATTAATGAATGTCTTCAGAATTAAACTCAGAGGAGTGATGGGTTGGTTGTAGCTCTCGGCCAAAAGAACCCAGAATTTCCCATTTTATTCAGGAGCTTGACCCCTGGGAGTTTCTTCTGACAAAAGCGAATGGGAGTTTCTTCTGATATAAGTGAATGGGGATCCTGAGGAACAAGGAGAATGTTCCAGTTGAGGAAGAGGGATGAGGATAAAGAGGTAAGGGATAAGAGGGGAGGAAACGCACGATACACAGATATATAGAGAACATTCACACCTAAATATGAGTATTTTGACTCACAAATAGATGGAAATGCAAGCAAGCAAACTGAGCTCACTCACATAGACCTGAGAAACAAAGAAAAACTTGAAATTTTTCACGAGGAAAATAGGAATCTTTCCTAAAACATGAATGGCCACCCTAGAACAGAGAACACCCATATCCAGAATGATGTCGAGATGGTCGTGGGTTGGTGCTTGCTAGAAATAAATCAATAGTGATAAGGGGAGGTCACCAAGGGATTGTGTAAAAGAGAAGGGACTCCTTTGTGTAAAGGAAATCCAACTAGGAAGGCTTTTGGTAAGCTTGTGTGGGTCCTAATATCAGTGGGAAGAGGGGAAATTTCTATTGTTTCCAATGGAGTGGAAGATAATAACCTTCCTGATTCATTATTTGTCTTGTTATCCAACCTGTGAGAGTCCCTTTGTGGTATGATGGTCTGGCGCGGGGGTGGCTTGTTGTAGAAAGGAAAAAGTACATCATAGCCTACGGTTGGGTGAAAAGGAATTCACCACCAGTCAACTGGTTGGTTGAAAATATCGATGAATGGATACTTATTTCTTTGTATGCCCATTGAAAAGAGAAACATGTCACTAGTAGGATTTGAACCCAAGTAGGGAACATTTCTCCTCCCTAACCACCCGAGCTAGGCCCAATTTACATCCTCCTTATCTTATCCTTATCTTCTTCACTTTTTCTATTCAAATATATATTCAATGTACCCCCAGTCTCATTATATAAGAGTTGGAGAGATAGTGAGGGTTGGTGATTCATTATTTGCTTGAGTTCTCTAGTCTTTCATCACATTTTTTTTATTCAAGTGAGCATGAGAGAGCATATCATTCAATGAGAGTTATACCTCACTCTCATCCTATTCATGTGATTCCATTCTTGGACTTGGTGAGAGAAGGTGATTTGAAAATGATTTTTCGTCCCTTGGAGTGCTTTGAAGTTGAAGCCAATATCTCCAAACTTTGTACTTGCAACTTTGGAATAAAGGTACCATATATTTTGGTAGTCAACTCTCATTTCATTTGTGTGTTCAATTGCCTTTACCTGAAATTCATAAGTTTATTGACCTTAGGAACCCCGCTCAACAAATTTTCTACTATATTCAACTCCAGAACGGTTAACCTATGGAATTCGAGGCACTACAGTCATAAATATATTTTCAAATATTTACTTTTTTTTGTTTTTGAGTTCTTTACATGCAGATCCACACTTTTCTAGTGGATATTTGAGGTTCTTTATCACATTTTTGAATATAAATTGAGGCTATTTTACTTATACAAGTGTTAATATGCATATTAGTTGCTTCCCAGAATTGATTTAATGCATATTTGAGATCTAATATTTAATTTACAACAAGTTGTTCCGCAGATCTGAAGTGTTTTTTGGCAGGGAATGTTTGGTTTTTATCTTCATATTGCATAGGGATCCCCCTCGGTGGTTAGCACGCACTAACCCAAAGTGAAAATATAATGTAGATAGAAAGTATGAAAGTAGTATGTTGAACTTGATGAGTTGGGTGTTGTAGTGGCAATATATTCTCAAGAGGACATCTGGGAGGCAGAAATGTCCCATGAAATGGCCTCAAACCAATGTGAAAAAAAAGGTATCTTTGAGGGAATTTGTAAGAACTTCATAAAAAAATAACATACCTAAGGGATGACATCCTGAAAAATGACCAAGGACATTGAAAATTGGGTCCTTCAGGATTTGGAGACTTTGTCAGATCTTTATTGGCTGGAAGCTACACATGGGGAGGATTAGGGGAATGCCAATGATCCCAACCTTGCAAAAGTAATCAAATCTTGTTTTCAAAAGGGACCAAAATACATTGTATGGGGTTAAAATGAATATATGACAACTTTGGGAGGATTGGAGCTGTAATGAACCTCAAAATTCCAAAATAAAAATAATAAAAAAATCTTAGTGACATTAAAATTTCCTTTTCTTCGATCAACTTGTTTCAAAGATCTCAAGGTTATCGTATGTGATTAGGTGTCGATATTATCACTCCTATAAGGGCTCTGGTTGCTACTGATGTCGATTCAACTACCTTCCTTTGTAAGAGAATTTTATCTTTAAACGTCTCTGGTTATCTAAAAACCATATATATAAAGGTTACAAGGCTAAACTCGTTAAAAATATAGTTCATCAATTTACTAACAAAATTTAGCAAAAGGGGTAAGGGCCCGTCCCAATACATATCTTTAAAAAGTGTTAAACATTAGGGTATTCCAATATCCCCATCATAACATTATTGTTACTTATACATACGATCACCTATACAAGAGGTATTGGGTTCTGAAAGGAACTACTCGTATTAAAGATCACTAGTCTTAGATTAATGAGGGACTTTAAAACTTTGTTAAAATTGTTCGAATAATACACTCTGTGTAAAACAGATCGTGATTACCCTTACCCAAGCATGACTCCAGACTTGTGGTGGGTTGACAGTTGTCATCGTTGAAGGGTTCAAGCATGCTAGTCCTCCTTCCCGAAAGCGTTAAGGTTAACGAGCTAGATAGTCTCATTCCAACTGACGAGAAACTGGATTTATTGACTGTATTAGGAATGCTCCTAACAGAGTCATCTCCCTCGTACAGACTTGGTGTAAAGTTGACTGATGTACTTGTCAGGTTCTGAGTTAAAGCCCCAGTCCAGCCTGAGAAATGGTGATATGCCCGGGTGCCTTCCAAGGTTTATAAATCGAAGATTGTGTCAACAAAACCCTGCCACCTAACCTCGTTCGCATGGTAGCATATTGTTGCATACTATCACCGTTACTCTACTTCTACGAAGGGTGGGTAGGTGATTAATGTTGTCTCCCACTTGTGTCTAGGTATTTTCAAAATGAAAGAAAATGCCTTAGTGCAACCCTATGGTATCTCTTAAATCTGTAAGAGGTTGGTGGTCTAGGGCGGACGCGACCTGGGCGGAGGATATGGAGGCGTTTATTCCTTGGTGTTCCCTATAAATGGTAAGCTAAAGACTCTGTGTTATTTTCTTTTTCCCTTCAATCCAAGACTCTTAAATATTGAAGACTTTGTTGGTATTGATCTTCTCTGGTTTTGTGTTTATGGGTTTGTTGGGTTGCCGAAGATTTCCTATTCTGTGTTGGATTTTTTACTTATCTCTCATTATTCTGTGATAGGTATCCTTTCCTCTACGAACCCTCGTAGAAGGCTCGGACTGTAAGGGATTTCGAAGGGGATGGGAGAGTCGCCATTCTACGAGCCGATGTTCTAGTTCAGATGTAAGTTCTACATGACTCCAATTCCATAATGTAGGTCATAACTCGATATAACTCGATTAAGAGATGACATTTTTGGTTATGATTCCTTTTCGGGTGTTAAGGGTTCAAAATTTTATTGCCGCCTCTTGTCATGAGTCTATGCATATAAGTGATAGGGATCCCTAAGAGTAAATAAGGATCCCAATGTATAAATTTTGTAATGCCCAAAGGCATGCATATTACATTGGGTGTCTTCGGCATATTTATCGCTAAGTAAATTATTTCTTGTTTCTACTGTGATTCATATATCTGTCGTCATACCCTATGTATATAAACTGTTTCGTCAATGTGGTTGATGTGGTTGTGTAATCTATATTCCCTGGATTTTCAATGAGTCGGGAATAATGAAGATCTTCTAACTTCTGTGATCATTTCGCCTGTGAAACTATTTTCGGTTTACGGATTTTATTCCAAGCATTTGGCTCTGGAAATGTGTATTTATGAATGTCTCTTCATATTACTTCAACGAAAAGGGTAAAGAAAATAATTAATCGATTTTTGGTAGCTATCCCAATGGTTTATGTATTCATAATGTATGTAGTTACTATTCTACTTGTTTACAGTCCTGTTTTTATTCACTGTACTTATTCGATGAAGAATTTTCTCGGTTATAATCGTTAATGGTGGGCCCTTGTTTCCCGTGAGGGTACCCATAAGCATTCTTTGGTTCCATTTACCCCTTTCGACTGAGGATGGATTCACTCAGTGGCATCCATGGAAAGGATTCCAAACCGATCGCAACCTAAGTAATAATTCCATATTTTAATTTCGTTAATCTTCTCTGTGAGTGATTTATTTCCTTATGATTAAATTGCGCTACTTTTGTTTCAGATATAATATATTTCTATTTAACTTTTCATTGTTGACTCATGCGTTCCATTCCCTTTTCAGGATTCAGATGCTTCGTGTTTGATGGATTCGTTGGTCGCCGGACCCGAAAGGTACTCAAGTTCCGACAACCAGACTTCATCTTAGACTCTAGCTTCTGTTCGCTACTGTGTAAAATTTCGCCACAAGGTTCTGTTGCTATCAGGCCTTCCAGGGTAACAGATTTAATTGTAATTTTAAATACTTGTTAGAAGGGAAGAAACCCCGTATTGAAATGAGTTTCACCATCCAAGGTTTATACTCTAGATATTCGAAGGACTCGTCCTAGGCATTTTGTCGGATTTGTACATTCCTTTCGTTTTGTGGCTATTACGAGGGGAATAGTTATAACCCTCTTCTATAATTTATGCAGTGAGGTTTCATAGTATTGTTCTGTGACCATTGATACTTATCCCCTGTGTATTAACTATTCGCAGTTATATCTCATGGAAACCTTTTTGTAATATACAGTATTTATATTCGGGGTTTTAGATAGTCGGGGTTATATATTTTAGTACAAACATGCATGATTATAATAATTTTCATTCTCTCCAGATTTCTCTAAATGTTTACACAGATTGAAATGTCGTGATATATATTGGGTACTTAAAGAAGTTTGACTGTATGATTATCTTATGATTGGTAGATCTTTCCAGAAATTGTAGTTTTCAGGATGTACTTTCTTAATTGTTTTATTTCATTAAGTATAATTAGATCTGTCTTGACACGATTAACACACAGTAGTACTGTAACACCATCTAATGTTCAGATCTGGATTTTATTTCCCCTAGATATATAACTCATCACTTTATAATTTCATAATTTAAGATATCAATTATGTTCCTACCACACAGATCTTACAGAAAACAGACATAGATATATCCATTAGAATACTGGTTTCATCCTTACAATGAATAATACACCAGGCTCGAATAGCTACAACCTTTTAATCGATTTCAATTATTTCTACTTTAATTAATATACAACAACTCTGTAATTCTGTCTGATACATACGCTGGAAAGATAATCGTCTAGGATAGAATCCAGATACAATAATTTCAATAGTACAATCATGAAAAGAAGAGAGTAAAGAGACATATCTAAAGTAGTCCAAGGGAAAACAAAGGGAACAACCACATTCCTCCCAACCTTAGAATGGGGCAGCCAACACTTACCCAATTCACCCCCTAGCCTGACCATGAATCCATGAGGGAAAACTTGAAATCTCCTCTTCAACAATGTCTTCCTATATGAGTAGTCTTCTCCCTTGCCCCACACTCAGAATCAATGTTCATAACAACAAGTATTCAGTTGTTCCTCCTCCCAGCATACTAGGTAGTGCCCTGCGTCCTCACATATGCCATTTAACAAAAAAATGTTTTTTCCTAGGTCTTTCTTTTCCCCCCTTGGGAATTTTCGCAGATTTCAAAATCCTTGATTTTCAGGGGTTGCCAATGGCCAAATCTCTGATTTTCCACTTGTAATAATCATCCCAGAGGTAGTTCCAACATGTTCCCCACCCATGGATTCATGGTCAGTTGATTTTAACATGGCTGTTCCATTTGTCCTCCTGCAATCAATATGAAATATCATGTTTTCATACAAGTGTCACAGTCAAATAGTTAGTTGGGTCAGATGAGATCTCTTCCTAACAGTCATAATAATTAATTACAATTATTAAATTCGAAATTCGAAATTGCCACAAATGGAAAACAATTTCGAAATTTGAATTTACTAAGAACAGAATAATTTTCCAACAAATTTTAAATTTCAAAAATACTTTATTTTTTGGGGATGTCACATCCTTTCCCCCTTCAATAAAACATTATCCCCAGTGTTCATTCTTTTCTTGGAACAATATTGGATGATATTTCCGCAAATCGCCCTCCAAATTCCAAGTGGCCTCCTCAAGACTAAAGTGCTTCCATTGCACCTTTACTTGAGCGATGACTCTGTTCCGAAGTGTTATTTCTCTCCGGTCCAGAATACGCAGGGGTTCCAACTGGAACTTGCTTTGGGTTCCACTTGCACCAAGTTCCAATCAATCATATGAGTAGGGTCATGAACATACTTTTTCAACAAAGAAACATGAAATACATTATGAATTCTTAGATTAGCTAGAAGTGCACTTTGGTATGCTACGGGTCCAATTCGAGCTAGTATCTCGAAGGGCCCACAAAACCTGGGTGCCATCTTGGCACAGTTTCCTCACTTCAATGAACTTTTTTGGGCTTTGAGCTTCGAATAAACATGGTCTCCCACTTGAAATTCCAAGTGTCTTCTTTTATGATCTGCATATCTCTTTTGTTTGTCCTGTGCTTCTTTTAAGTTATGTTGTACCTTCCTTACCATGTTCTCCATTTCTTGGAGCATCTCTGGTCCAACCATGAGTCTGTCAACCGGGTTATCCCAGCTAATTGGAGTCATACACTTTCTGTCGTACAGTACCTCAAAAGGGCTTAACTTAGCCGAAGTTTGATACCCATTGTTATATGCAAATTCTATAAGTGTAGATAGTCTTCCCACTTGTTTGGTTTTGTTCTTATGTACATGCGGAGCATATCCTCTATGATTTGGTTTGTCCTTTCAGTCTGTCCATCTGTTTGTGGGTGATAACTTGTACTAAAATTCAAATTAGTATTTAGCCCTGCAAACAATTCCTTCCAAAAAGTGGATGAGAATTTTACGTCTCTATCTGAAATCACCATTTTAGGAATACCATGCAGTCTAAAAATTTCTTTCATAAATATTTTAGAAATGTTTATAGCTTTAAAAGTAGACTTTATAAGAATAAAGTGTGTAGACTTACTGAGTTTATCGATTACCACCATAATAGAATCATTTTGTTTTTGAGTTTTTGGCAAACGTGTTATAAATTCCAACGATATGGTCTCCCATTTCCATTATGGTACTGGTAATGGTTGTAATAGGTCGGCTGGATGTTGGTGTTCAGCCTTAACCTGCTGACAATATTGGCACCTAGCCAAGTATTCTGTTGTTTTTCCCTTCATATTAGGCTAGCAAAATAGTTTTCTAAGCGCTGTTATCATTTTCTGGTATCTTGGATGGCTAGAATATGGTTTTGTATGCACTTCGTCCAATACTATTAACTTTAACTCTGTTGAATCTGGTATGTAAAGCCTATTTTTAAATTGTAATAGTCCCTTCTTGTCGATACTTAGATCTAGTTTATCTGAGTTTGCGGTATTTTTTTGTAATTCTGCCATTATCGTAGTGTAATTTTCGTCCTTAATACCTTCCGTCCTTATTCTTTGTTCCAGATTAGTTTCTTCCCTACTAATATTTATTTCAAATAACCCATGGACTCTTCTACTTAAAGCGTCTGCTACCTTATTTTCCTTACCCTTGATATGTCTGACTTCGAAGTCGAATTCACTCGAGAAGGCTAGCCATCTTGCTTGCCTTTCATTAAGATCTGGTTGTCTAAACAAATATTTCACGCCGCTATTATCCGTCAATAGTAGAAATTTTCTGCCCATTATGTAGTGTCGCTACATTTTTAAGGCGTGTATTACGGCTGCCAATTCTAAGTCATGAGTGACATAATTTCGCTCATGTTCTTTTAATTTCTGGGACTCATAAAAAATCACGTGTCCTTCCTGAGTTAGGACACCACCTATTCCTTCTTTACTTGCATCAACACATACGATAAATTCTTTATCTGGGTCTTTAACCTTCAATATGGGTGCGGTTGTCAATAATTCCTTCAACTTGCTAAAACTATCTTGACACTTTTGTGACCAGTTAAACTTGGTCCCTTTCTTTTGTAATGACGTGATAGGGTAGGCTATCTTGGAAAACCCCTCCATAAATCTTTGATAATATCCGGTGATTTCCATGAATGATCGGATATCTGTTACATCCTTAGGTACCGACCATTCCATGATGGATTTTATTTTCTCATGGTCTACGACAATGCCTTCTGCTGAAATTACATGTCATAGATATTGTATTTTCTTTTGATAAAAGTCACACTTATCAAATTTGGCCTATAGTTTGTGTTTCCTGAACGTTTGCAGAACTATTCTTAAGTATTCTTCATGTTCTTCCTCCGTTTTAGAATAGACCAGAATATCGTCGATAAATACTAGTACGAACTTGTCTAGGTACTGGCTGAAAATACTATTCATCAGGCACATAAACGTGGCTGGTACGTTAGTGAGTCCGAAAGGTATGACTACGAATTTGTAGTGTCCATATCTTTTTCAAAAAGATATTTTTCTTATATATTCATCCTTTATCCTAACTTAATGGTAACTCGAAGGAGTGATGGGTTGGTTGTAGCTCTCATCCAAAAGCACCCAGAATTTCCCATTTTATTCAGCAGCTTGACCCCTGGGAGTTTCTTCTGATATAAGCGAATGGGGATCCTGAGGAACAAGGAGAATGTTCTAGTTGAGGAAGAGGGATGAGGATAAAGAGGGAAGGGATAAGAGGGGAGGAAACACACAATACACAGATATATAGAAAACATTCACACCTAAATATGAGTATTTTGACTCACAGACAAATGGAAATGCGAGCAAGCAAACTGAGCTCACTCACATAGACCTGAGAAACAAAGAAAAACTTGGAATTTTTCACGAGGAAAATGGGAATATTTCCTAAAACATGAATGGCCACCCTAGAATAGAGAACACCCATTTATAGACTAATGTTGAGATGGTCGTGGGTTGGTGCTTGCTAGAAATAAATCAATAGTGATAAGGGGAGGTCACCAAGGGATTGTGTAAAAGAGAAGGGACTCCCTTGTGTAAAGGAAATCCAACTAGGAAGGCTTTTGGTAAGCTTGTGGGGGTCCTAATATCAGTGGGAAGAGGGGGATTTTCTATTGTTTCCAATGGAGTGGAAGATAATAACCTTCCTGATTCATTATTTGTCTTGTTAGCCAACCTGTCAGAGTCCCTTTGTGGTATGATGGTCTGGCACGGGGGTGGCTTGTTTTAGAAAGTTAAAAGTGCATCATAGCCTACAGTTGGGTGAAAAGGAATTCACCACTAGTAAACTGGTTGGTTGAAAATATCATTGAACGGATAATTATTTCTTTGTATGCCCATTGAAAAGAGAAACATGTCACTAGTAGGATTTGAACCCAAGTAGGGAACATTTCTCCTCCATAACCACCCGAGCTAGGCCCAATTTACATCCTCCTTATCTTATCCTTATCTTCTTCACTTTTTCTATTCAAATATATATTCAATGTACCCCCAGTCTCATTATATAAGAGTTGGAGAGATAGTGAGGGTTGGTGATCCATTATTTGCTTGAGTTCTCTAGTCTTTCATCACATTTTTTTTATTCAAGTGAGCATGAGAGAGCATATCATTCAATGAGAGTTATACCTCACTCTCATCCTATTCATGTGATTCCATTCTTGGACTTGGTGAGAGAAGGTGATTTGAAAATGATGTTTCGTCCCTTGGAGTGCTTTGAAGTTGAAGCCAATATCTCCAAACTTTGTACTTGCAACTTTGGAATAAAGGTACCATCTATTTTGGTAGTCAACTCTCATTTCATTGGTGTGTTCAATTGCCTTTACCTAAAATTTCTAATTTTATTGAACTTAGGAACCCCGCTCAATCAATTTTCTACTATATTCAACTCCAGAATGGTTAACCCATGGAATTCAAGGCACTACAGTCATAAATATATTTTCAAATATTTACTTTTTTTTTTTGTTTTTGAGTTCTTTACATGCATATCCACACTTTTCTAGTGGATATTTGATGTTCTTTATCACATTTTTGCATATAAATTGAGGCTATTTTACTTATACAAGTGTTAATATGCATATTACTTTCTTCCCAGAATTGATTTAATGCATATTTGAGATATAATATTTAATTTACAACAAGTTGTTCCAAATATCTGAAGATTTTTTTGGCAGGGAACGTTTGGTTTTTATCTTCAGATTGCATAGGGATCCCCCTCGGTGGTTAGCACACACTAACCCAAAGTGAAAAGATAATGTAGATATAATGTACGAAAGTAGTATGTTGAACTTGATGAGTTGGGTGTTGTAGTGGCAATATATTCTCAAGAGGAAATCTAGGAGGCAGAAATGTCCCATGAAATGGCCTCAAACCAATGTGGAAAAAAATGGTATCTTTGAGGGAATTTGTAAGAACTTCATAAAAAAATAACATACCTAAGGGATGACATCCTAGAAAATGACCAAGGACATTGAAAATTGGGTCCTTGAGGATTTGGAGACTTTGTCAGATGTCTATTGGCTAGAATCTACACCTGGGGAGGATTAGGGGAATGCCAACGATCCCAAACTTGCAAAAGTAATCAAATCTTGTTTTCAAAAGGGACCAGAATACATTGTATGGGGTTAAAATGAATATATGACAACTTTGGGAGGATTGGAGCTGTAATGAACCTCAAAATTCCAAAATAAAAATAAAAAAATCTTAGTGACATTTAAATTTCCTTTTTCTTCGATCAACTTGTTTCAAAGGTCTCAAGGTTATTGTATGTGATTAGGTGTAGATACTATCACTCCCATAAGGGCTATGGTCGTTACTGATGTCGATTCAACTACCTTCCTTTGTAAGATAATTTTATCTTTAAACGTATCTGGTTATCTAAAAACCACATATATAAAGGTTACAAGGCTAAACTCGTTAAAAATATAGTTCATCAATTTACTAACAAAATTTAGGAAAAGGGGTAAGGGCCCGTCCCGAGACATCTCTTAAAAAAGTGTTAAACATTAGGGTATTCCAATCTCCCCAACATAACATTATTGTTACTTATACATACGATCACCTATACAAGAGGTATTGGGTTCTGAAAGGAACCACTCGTATTAAAGATCACTAGTCTTAGATTAATGAGGGACTTTAAAACTTTGTTAAAATAGTTCGAATAATACACTCTGTGTAAAACAGATCATGATTACCCTTACCCAAGCATGACTCCAAGCTTTTGGTGGGTTGACGGTTGTCATCGTTGAAGGGTTCAAGCATGCTAGTCCTCCTTCCCGAAAGCGTTAAGGTTAACGAACTAGGTAGTCTCATTCCAACTGACGAGAAACTGGATTTATTGACTGTATTAGGAATGCTCCTAACAGAGTCATCCCCCTCACACAAACTTGGTGTAAATTTGACTGATGTACTTGTCAGGTTCTAAGTTAAATCCTCTGTCTAGCCTGAGTAATGGTGATATGCCCGGGTGCCTTCCGAGGTTTATAACTCGAAGATTGTGTCAAAAAAACCCTGCCACCTAACCTCATTCGCATGGTAGCATATTGTTGCATACTATCACCATTACTCTACTTCTGCGAAGGGTGGGTAGGTGATTAATGTTGTCTCCCGCCTGTGTCTAGGTATTTGCAAAATGAAAGAAAATGCCTTAGTGCAACCCTGTGGTAGCTCTTAAATCTGTAAGAGGTTGGTGGTCTTGGGCGGACGCGACCTGGGCAGAGGATATGGAGGTGTTTATTCCTTGGTGTTCCCTATACACGGTAAGCCAAAGACTCTATGTTATTTTCTTTTGCTCTCGAATCCAGGACTCTTAAATATTGATGACTCTATTGGTATTGATCTTCTCTGGTTTTGTGTTTATGGGTTTGTTGGGTTGCCGGAGGTTTCCTATTCTGTGTTGGATTTCTTTACTTATCTCTCGTTATTCTTTGATAGGTATATTTTCCTCTACAAACCCTCGTATAAGGCTCGGACTGTAAGGGATTTCATAGGGGGCGGGAGAGTCTCCAGTCTATGAGCCAGTGTTCTAGTTCAAAGGTAAGTTCTACACGACTCCAGTTCCGTAATGTAGGTCATAACTCGATATAACGCGATTAAGAGACTACATTCCTAGTTATGATTCCTTTTCGGGTGTTAAGGGTTCGAAATTTTATTTCCCCTCTTGTCATGAGTCTGTGCATATAAGTGACAGGGATCCCTAAGAGTAAATAAGGATCCCAATGTATAAATTTTGTAATTCCCAAAGGCCTACATATTACGTTGGGTGTCTTCGGCATATTTATCGCTGAGTAAATTATTTCTTGTTTCTACTGTAATTCATATATCCGTCGTCATACGCTATGTATATAAAATGTTTTTTCAATGTGGTTGATGTGGTTGTGTAATCTATATTCCTTGGATTTTCAAGGAGTCGGGAATAACGAAGATCTTCTAACTTCTGTGATCATTTCACCTATGAAACTGTTTTCGGTTTACTGATTTTTAATCCAAGCATTCGGCTCTGGAAATGTGTATTTATGAATGTCTCTTCATATTACTTCAACAAAAAGGGTAAAGAAAAGAATTAATCGATTTGTGGTAGCTATCCCAATGGTTTATGTATTCATAATGTATGTAGTTACTATTCTACTTGTTTACAATCCTGTTTTTATTCGTTGTACTTATTCGATGAAGAATTTTCTTGGTTATAATTGTTAATGGTGGGCCCTTGTTTCCTGTGAGGGTACCCATAAACATTCTTTGGTTCCATTCCCCCCTTTCGATTGAGGATGGATTCACTCAGTGGCGTCTATGGAAATTATTCCAAACCAATCACAAGCTAAGTAATAATTCTGTATTTTAATTTCGTTAATCTTCTTTGCAAGTGATTTATTTCCTTATGATTAAATTGCGCTACTTCTGTTTCAGATATTATCTGTTTCTATTTAACTTTTCATTGCTAACTCATGCGATCCATTCCCTTTTCAGGATTTAGATGCTTCGTGTTTGATGGATTCATTGGTCGCCGGACCCGAAAGGTACTCGAGTTCTAACAACTAGACTTCATCTTAGACTCTAGCTTCCGTTTGCTACTGTGTAAAATTTCTCCGCAAGGTTCTATTACTATCAGGCCTTCCAGGGTAACATATTTAATTGTAATTTTAAATACTTGTTAGAAGGGAAGAAACCCCGTATTGAAACGCGTTTCACCATCCAAGGTTTATACTCTAGAGAGTCGAAGGATTCGTCCTAAGCATTTTGTCAGCTCTGTACATCCCTTTCATTTTGTGGTTATTACAAGGGGATTAGTTATAACCCTCTTCTATAATTTATACAATGAGGTTTCATAGTATTGTTCTGTGATAGTCGATACTTATCCCCTGTGTATTAAATATTCCCAGTTATATCTCATGGAAACCTTTCTGTAATATACAATATTTATATTCATGGTTTTAGATAGTCGGGGTTATATATTTCAGTACTGACATGCATGATTATAATAATTTTCATTCTTTCCAGATTTCTCTAAATGTTTACATAGATTGAAATCTCATGATATATATTAGGTACTTAAATATGTTTGATCGTATGATTATCTTATGATCGGTAGATCGTTCCAGAAATTGTAGTTTTCAGGATGTACTTGCTTAATTTTCTTATTTCATTAAGTATAATTAGATCTGCCTTGACATGATTAATACACAGTAGTACTGTAACACCATCTAATGTTCATATCTGGATTTTATTTCACCTAGATGTATAACTCATCACTTTATAATTTCATAATTTAAGATATCGATTATGTTCCTACCACACAGATCTTACAGAAAATAGACATAGATATATCCCGTAGAATAATGGTTTCATCCTTACAATGACTAATACACCAGGCTTGAGTAGCTATATCCTTTTAATCAATTTCAATTATTTCTACTTTAATTAATATACAACAACTCTGTAATTCTATCTAATACATATGCTGGAAAGATAATCGTCTAGGATAGAATCCAGATACAATCATTTCAATAGTACAATCATGAAAAGCAGAGAGTAAAGAGACATATTTGAAGTAGTCCGAGGGAAAACAGGGGGAACAACCACATTCCTCCCAACCGTAGAATAGGGCAGCCAACGCTTACCCAATTCACCCCTATCCTGACCATGAATCCATGAGGGAAAACTTGAAATCTCCTCTTTAGCAATGTCTTCCTCTATGAGTAGTCTTCTCCCTTGCATCATACTCAGAATCAATGTTCATAACAACAAGTATTCAGTAGTTCCTCCTCCCAGCATACTAGGTAGCGCCCTGTTTCCTCACATATGCCATTTAACAAAAAAATGCTTTTTCCTAGGTCTTTCTTTTCCCCCCTTTGGAATTTTCACAGTTTTCTAAATCCCTGATTTTCAAGGGCTGCCAATGGCTAAATATATGATTTTCCACTTGTAATAATCATCCCAGAGGTAGTTCCAACATGTTCCCTACTCATGGAGTCATGGTCAGCTGATTTTAACATGGTTGTTCCATTTGTCCTCCTGCAATCAATATAAAATATCATGTTTTCATACAAGTGTCATAGTCAAATAGTTAGTTGGATCAAATCAGATTTCTTCCTAACAGTCATAATAATTAATTACAATTATCAAATTCGAAATTCGAAATTGCCATAAATGGAAAAAAAATTCCAAATTCGAATTTACTAAAAACAAAATAATTTTCCAACAAATTTTAAATTTCAAAAATACTTTATTTTTTGGGGATGTCACATCCTTTCCCCCTTCAATAAAACACTTTCCTCAGTGTTCGTTCCTTTCTTGGAACAATATTGGATGATATTTCCGCAAATCGCCCTCCAACTCCGAAGTGGCCTCCTCAAGACTAAAGTGCTTCCATTGCACCTTTACCTGAGTGACGGCTCTATTTCAAAGTGTTGTTTCTCTCCGGTCCAGAATACGCAGGGGTTCCACCTGGAACTCGCCTTCAGGTTCCACTTGCACCAAGTTCCAATCATTCATATGAGTAGGGTCATGAACATACTTTTTCAACAAAGAAACATGAAATACATTATGAATTCTTAGATTAGCTGGAAGTGCACGTTGGTATGCTACGGGTCCAATTCGAGCTAGTATCTTGAAGGGCCCACAAAACCTGGGTGCTAGGTAGGCACAGTTTCCTAACTTCAACGAACTTTTTTGGGCTTTGAGCTTCGAATAAACATGGTCTCCCACTTGAAATTCCAAGTGTCTTCTTTTTTTATTAGCATAGCTCTTCTGTCTATCATGTGCTTCTTTTAAGTTATGTTGTACCTTCCTTACCATGTTCTCCATTTCTTGGAGCATCTCTGGTCCAACCATGAGTCTATCAACTGGGTTATCCCAGCTAATTGGAGTCGTACACTTTCTGTCATACAGTACCTCGAAAGGGCTTAACTTAGCCAAAGTTTGATACCCATTGTTATATGCAAATTCTATCAAGTGTAGATAGTCTTCCCACTTGTTTGGTTTTGTTCTTACGTACAGGCGGAGCATATCCTCTACAATTTGGTTTGTCCTTTTGGTCTGTCCATTCGTTTGTGAGTGATAACTTGTACTAAAATTCAAATTAGTATTTAGCCCTGCAAACAATTCCTTCCAAAAAGAGGATGAGAATTTTACATCTCTATCTGAAATCACCATTTTAGGAATACCATGCAGTCTAGAAATTTCTTTCATAAATATTTTAGCAATGTTTATAGCTTTAAAAGTAGACTTTATAGGAATAAAGTGTGTAGGCTTACTGAGTTTATCGATTACCACCATAATAGAATCATTTTGTTTCTGAGTTTTTGGCAATCTTGTTATAAATTCCAACGATATGGTCTCCCATTTCCATTTTGGTACTGGTAATGGTTGTAATAGGCCGGTTGGATGCTGGTGTTCTGCCTTAACCTGTTGACAATATTGGCACCTAGCCAAGTATTCCATTGTTTTGCCCTTCATATTAGGCCAGTAAAATAGTTTTCTAAGCGTTGTTATCGTTTTCTGGTATCCTGGATGGCCAAAATATGGTTTCTTATGCACTTCGTCCAATACTATTAACTTTAACTCTGTTGAATCTGGTATGTAAAGTCTATTTTTAAATCGTAATAGTCCCTTCTTGACGATACTTAGATCTAGTTTATCTGAGTTTGCGGTATTGTTTTGTAATTCTGCCATTATCTTAGTGTAATTTTCATCCTTAATACCTTCCGTCCTTATTCTTTGTTCCAGATCAGTTTCTACCCTGCTGATATTTATTTCAAATAACCCATGGACTCTTCTGCTTAAAGCGTCTGCTACATTATTTTCCTTACCCTTGATATGTCTGACTTCGAAGTCGAATTCGCTCAAGAAGGCTAGCCATATTGCTTGCCTTTCATTAAGATCTGGTTGGCTAAACAAATATTTCATGCCGCTATTATCCGTCAATAGTAGAAATTTTCTGCCCATTATGTAGTGTCGCCACATTTTTAAGGCGTGTATTACTGCTGCCAATTCTAAGTCATGAGTGACATAATTTCTCTCATGTTCTTTTAATTTCCGGGACTCATAAAAAATCACGTGTCCTTCCTAAGTTAGGACACCACCTATTCCTTCTTTACTTGCATCAACACATACGATAAAGTCTTTATCTGGGTTTGCTACCTTCAATATGGGTGTGGTTGTCAATAATTCCTTCAACTTGTTAAAACTATCTTGACACTTTTGTGACCAGTTAAACTTGGTCCCTTTCTTTTGTAATGACGTGATAGGGTAGGCTATCTTGGAAGACCCTTCTATAAATCTTCAATAATATCCGGTGATTCCCATGAATGATCGGATATCCGTTACATCCTTAGGTACCGTCCATTCCATGATGGCTTTTATTTTCTCAGGGTCTACGAAAATGGCTTCTGCTGAAATTACATGTCATAGATATTGTATTTTCTTTTGATAAAAGTCACACTTATCAAATTTGGTGTATAGTTTCTGTTTCCTTAACGTTTGCACAACTATTCTTAAGTGTTATTCATGTTCTTCCTTCGTTTTAGAATAGACCAGAATATCGCCGATAAATACTAGTATGAACTTGTCTAGGTACTAGCTGAAAATACTATTCATCAGGCACATAAACGTGGTTGGTGTGTTAGTGAGTCCGAAAGGTATGACTACGAATTTGTAGTGTCCATATCTTTTTCAAAAAGATGTTTTGCTTATATCTTCATCCTTTATCCTAACTTGATTGTAACTGGATCTTAAATCCAATTTCAAAAAGATCTTGCCCCCACCTACTTGATCAAATAGGTCATTTATCCTAGGTAAGGGGTACTTGTTATTAATAGTCATTTTATTGAATTTTCTATAATCGATACAAAGTCTTAGAGTATCGTAATTCTTTTTCACAAGGAGGACTGGTGCCCCCCATGGTGAAACACTCGGTCTGATATACTCTTTGTCTGATAATTCCTGTAACTGTATTTTTAATTCTGTCAATTCTAGTAAACTCATTCGGTAAGGTGCTTTTGAGATTGGGGCTGAACCAGGTAGTAGGTCTATGGAGAAGTCTATTTCCCTTCTAGGAGTTAATTCTGGTATCTCATCCACAAACATGTCTCTGAATTCACATAGGACAACAGAGCCTTCTAACCTTGGCTTATCTGCTTTTCCTAACAGATTTGTTACTTGGATGGCATAAACTTGACATCCCTTTCTCATAAATTTCTTGAATTGCATCGTTGAAACTTGTCTAACTGATACAAGTTTTGGTATACCTTGGGTTGTTCTAGTAGTGCCATAATCGTCTTTATAGTTAAGTGTCTTTGTATAACAATATATTACTTCCTTGTTCTTTTCCAACCAATCCATTTCGATAATCATATCATAAGATCCTAGTGGTAGGATGTTCAGATTTGTTCTTATGTTTTGACCATCTAAGTTGAAATCGAAATAAAAAATAAAGTCAACTACTTTCCTTTTAGTTCTTGTTGCTAGTTGTACCAGCCATCATTTTTCGTGCTTCAGTTTCTTAAGTTTATTTGACTCTACTACATCAGGAGTAATATAACTTAACATAGCTCCAGGGTCAATTAAAACATAAATTCGAGTGTTATTGATTTTACCTTCGATTTCTACCACAGAGGACTGGTGGTCAGCTTGTCGTCCATCTATGGATGCATTTATCCGATGCAGGCTTCTGCCCATGTCACCCACCGTCGAGGCTTCCTGTAAATTATGAACAATGGTTATGTTTACTGAAATTAAATGTGGACAGTTCCTCCATAGATGAGGTTCTCCACATTCCCAACACTTTAATGGTTAGCGGGGGTTGTCCCCAAACTTCTTCATTCCCAAATTTACCGTTTTACCGTTGCCTTGCGTATTCGGATGGTTGGAGTGAAAATATTTTCTTGGAAAGTTTTTTGTTGCATTTCGATAAGGAGATGGCTGGTATCCCTTCTTCCGCTGGTTCATTTGATCTTGTTTCTTATCCTTCCAGGCTTTGGGAAACTCTGCTCGTTGTTTATACTGGTCGTAGCACATTCATTATTTCCTGAATACTTCACTCAAGTATTTGGGGTTATCAAACTCAATTCTTTCCCTGTAGGACTGTGGTAAACAACTTACGAATCGCTAGATTTTTATCTTATCCTCCCGGATGTACGGTACGAACCTTAGTAGTTCCAGAAATTTGTTTATAAGGTCCTCCATCGTCATCTGCCCAAGTCGTAACTTGTAAAATTCTTTTGTTTTCCTTTCATATTAGCTTTCGGAAAGGTATTGTTTCTTGAAATACTTCTTAAAGTTAGACCATTCCAACTGTTTCTCCTTTAGGCCCTTGGCCAATTTCAGGTCTTGCCACCAAATGCTGGCCTTCCCTTTCAGATTGTAGATGGCCATTCTGACCTTCATATTGATGGAATAGTTGTAGATATGGAAGTATGTTTTGATGTCCAACAATCATGCCTCAACTTCTTCTCCTGTCCTGGATTCTCCATCAAAGGTAGCTGGTTTAATATTTTTAAATTCTCCTTCAAGGTGGTCTACTTGTTTTCTTTTTCTGTTTGTTTTAGTTTTGTCCTCAGCTAAAGGTGTACCTTCAGACGATCTGTCTTCTTTTTCTGTTCTAGGCCCAAAATTCTTGGAGGCCCTTTTTCTGACCTCTTCATCATGGTTATCGTCCTTTGGGATTTTCTTGGTCACTATACTGCGTAGCAGGACTTCATTTATCTCTTGTTGTTCCTGTTGTTCTTTCTTTAGTTTCTCATTGTCGGCTTTGAAAACCTGCATGTCAAGAATGAGATTCCTCATTGTTTCTAGCACTTACGTGGGTGAGCTTCCATCACTGATCTGTCTCTGATTTTCAGGAAGTGTTTTTTCAGGATTTCCATCGATTCTGATTTCCCCGTCATCCTGTGCTACCATGATTAACACAAAACACAAAAGGTTTTTTGTTTGTAACAATAAAGGTTTATTAGTTTTTCACAAGTAAAAAAAAAGATATATGCCAATAAATTAATGTGGCCCTATTTAAGGCCCAGTGTTGTAAACTTTTCTCTGATACCATATGTAATGAACCTCAAAATTCCAAAATAAAAATAAAAAAAATTCTTAGTGACATTAAAATTTCCTTTTCTTCGATCACTTGTTTCTAAGGTATCAAGGTTATCGTATGTGATTAGTTGTCGATACTATCACTCCCATAAGGGATATGGTCGCTATTGCTGTCGATTCAACTACCTTCCTTTGTAAGATAATTTTATCTTTAAACATCTCTGGTTATCTAAAAACCATATATATAAAAGTTACAAGGCTAAACTCGTTAAAAATATAGTTCCTTAGTTTACTAACAAAAGTTAGAAAAAGGGGTAAGGGCCCTTCCCGAGACATAGCGTTAAAAGGTGTTAATCATTAGGGTATTCCAATCTCTCCAGCATAACATTATCGTTGCTTATACATATGAGCACCTATACGAGAGGTATTGGGTTCCGAAAGGAACTACTTGTATTAAAGATCATTAGTCTTAGATTAATGAGGGACTTTAAAACTTTGTTAAGATTGTTCGAATGATACACTTTGTGTAAAACAGATCATGATTACCCTTACCCAACCATGACTCCAGACTTGTTGTGGGTTGACAGTTGTCATCATTGAAGGGTTCAAGCGTGCTATTCCTCCTTCCCGAAAGCATTAAGGTTAACGAACCAAGTAGTCTGATTCCAACTGACAAGAAACTGGCTTTATCGACTGTATTAGGAATGCTCCTAACAAAGTCATCTCCCTCGCACAAACTTGGTGTAAATTCGAATGATGTACTTGTCAGGTTCTAAGTTAAAGCCCCTGTCTAGCCTAAGTAATGGCGATATGCCTGGGCACCTTCTGAGGTTTATAACTTGAAGATTGTGTGAAGGAAACCTTGCCACCTAACCTTGTTCACATGGTAGCGTATTGTTGCGTACTATCACCATTACTCTACTTCTGCGAAGGGTGGGTAGGTGATTAGTGTTGTCTCTTGCCTGTGTCTAGGTATTTGCAAAACGCAAGAAAATGCTTTAGTGCAACCCTATGGTAGATCTTAACTCTGTAAGAGGTTGGTGGTCTTGGGTGGACGCGACCTAGGCGGAGGATATGGAGGCGTTTATTCCTTGGTGTTCCCTATACACGGTAAGCCAAAGACCTTGTGTTATTTTCATTTTCCCTCGAATCTAGGACTCTTAAATATTGAAGACTCTGTTGGTATTGATCTTCTCTGGTTTTACATTTATGGGTTTGTTGGGTTGTCGAATATTTCCTATTCTGTGTTGGATTTCTTTACTTATCTCTTGTTATTCTACGATAGGTATCCTTTCCTCTACGAACCCTCGTAGAAGGCTCATAAAATAATGGATTTCAAAGGGGACAGGAGAGTCGCCAGTGTATGAGCCGGTGTTATAGTTTAGAGGTAAGTTCTACATGACTCCAGTTTCGTAATGTAGGTCGGAACTCGGTATAACTCGATTAAGAGACTACATTCCTGGTTATGATTCCTTTTCGGGTGTTAAGGGTTCGAAAGTTTTTTTCCACCTCTTGTCATGAGTTTGTGCATATAAGTGATAGGGATCCCTAAGCGTAAATAAGGATCCCAATGCATAACTCTTGTAACACCCAAAGGCCTGCATCTTACATTGGGTGTCTTCGGCATATTTATCGCTGAGTAAATTATTTCTTGTTTCTATTGTGATTCGTATATCCATCGTCATACCCTATGCATATAAAATGTTTTTTCAATGTGGTTGATGTGGTTGTGTAATATGTATTCCCTAGATTCACAAGGATTCGGGAATAACGAAGATCATTTTTCCTGTGAAATGGTTTTCGGTTTAGGGATTTTTATTCCAAGCATTTGACTCTGGAAATGTGTATTTATGAATGTCTCTTCATATTACTTCAATGAAAAGGGTAAAGAAAAGAATTAATCGATTTGTGGTAGCTATCCCAGTGGTTTATGTACTCATACTGTATGTAGTTACTATTCGACTTGTTTACAGTCCTATTTTTGTTCACTGTACTTATTCGATGAAGAATTTTCTCGGTTATAATCGTTAATGGTGGGCCCTTGTTTCCTGTGAGGGTACCCATCATCATTCTTTGGTTCTGTTTTCCCCTTTCGATTGAGGATGGATTCACTCAGTGGCGTCGATGGAAAGGATTCCACACCGATCGCAAGCTAAGTAATAATTCTGTATTTTATTTCGTTAATCTTCTTTGCGAGTGATTTATTTCCTTATGATTAAATTGCGCTACTTCTATTTCAGATATAATCTATTTCTATTTAAATTTTGTTCCCTCTAAGTTTCATTGCTAACTCATGTGATCCATTCCCTTTTCAGGATTAATATGCTTCGCATTTGATGAATTCATTGGTCGCCAGATCTAAAAGGTACTTGAGTTCCGACAACCGGACTTCATCTTAGACTCTAGGTTCTGTTCACTACTATGTAAAATTTCGTTGCAAGGTTATGTTGCTATCAGGCCTTCCAGGGTAATAGATTTTCTTGTAATTTTAAATACTTGTTAAAAGGGAAGAAACCCTGTATTGAAACGAGTTTCACCATCCAAGGTTTATACTCTAGAGAGTTGAAGGACTTGTCCTAGGCATTATGTCGGCTTTGTAAATTCCTTTCATTTTGTGGTTATTATGAGGGAAACAGTTATAACCCTCTTCTATAATTTATACAGTGAGGTTTCAAAGTACTGTTCTATGACAGTCGATACTTATCCCCTGTGTATTAACTATTCACAGTTATATCTCATGGAAACCTTTCTGTAATATACAATATTTATATTTGGGGTTTTAGATAGTCGTGGTTATATATTTCAGTACATAAATGCATGATTATAATAATTTTCATTCACTCTAGATTTCTCTAAATGTTTACACAGATTGAAATCTCATGATATATATTGGGTACTTAAAGATGTTTGACCGTATGATTATCTTATGATTGGTAGATCGTTCTAGAAATTGTAGTTTTCGGGATGTACATGCTCAATTTTTTTATTTCATTAAGTAGAATTAGATCTGTCTTGACACGATTAACACACAGTAGTACTGTAACACCATCTAATGTTCGGATCTAGATTTTATTTCCTCTAGATCTATAACTCATCACTTTATAATTTCATAATTTAAGATATCAATTATGTTCCTACCACACAGATCTTACAAAAAACAAACATAGATATATCCCGTAGAATACTGGTTTCATCCTTACAATGACTAATATACCAGGCTCGAATAACTACATCCTTTTAATCGATTTCAATTATTTCTACTTTAATTAATATACAACAACTCTGTAATTCTATCTAATACATATGCTAGAAAGATAATCGTCTACGATAGAAACCAGATACAATCATTTCAATAGTACAATCATGAAAAGAGGAGTGTAAAGAGACATATCTGAAGTAGTCCATGGGAAAACAAAGGGAACAACCATGTTCCTCCCAACCGTAGAATAGGGAAGCCAATGCTTACCCAATTCACCCCCTAGCTTGGCCATGAATCCATGAGGGAAAACTTGAAATCTCCTCTTCAACAATGTCTTCCTCTATGAGTAGTATTCTCCCTTGCCTCACACTCAGGATCATTGTTCATAACAACAAGTATTCAGTAGTTCCTCCTCCCAGCATACTAGGTAGCGTCCTGCCTCCTCACATATGTCATTTAACAAAAAAATGTTTTTTCCTAGGTCTTTCTTTCCCCCCCTTGGGAATTTTTGCATCTTTCTAAATCCCTGATTTTCAGGGGCTGCCAATGGCCAAATCTCTAATTTTTCACTTGTAATAATCAGCCCAGTGGTAGTTCCAACATGTTCCCCACTCATGGAATCATGGTCAGCTGATTTTAACATGGTTGTTCCATTTATCGTCCTACAATCAATATAAAATATCCTGTTTTCATACAAGTGTCATAGTCAAATGGTAAGTTGGGTCAAATCAGATCTCTGCCCAACAGTCATAATAATTAATTACAATTATCAAATTCGAAATTGCCATAAATGGAAAAAAATTTCCAAATTCGAATTTACTAAAAACAAAATAATTTTCCAACAAATTTTAAATTTCAAAAATACTTTATTTTTGGGGGATGTCACAGGAGCTACACAATCCAAATAGAACAAATCAAGGTAGAATTGAGGAAACATTACATGCCTAGAAATAGTTTCAAGCATCTAGGCATTGAAATTATCCTCTTGACAAAATATAATTGTTTCAACCATTTTTTAGAATAAATATGTAATTCATCATCAAGAACTGACAGAAAGGTCCACCATTAATTACACCAAGTTCAACTTCTTGTTCAGGAATACTACAAGAACCTTTAAAAGGTGCCATATAATATAACTTGAAACATCAAATAATTTTTTTTAGTAATAAATTAAAAATATAGAATATATATAATGAAAACCTATAAGAATTACTGAAACCATAACAAAACGTACAATGGTACACTTATTTGGTGAACTTTTACTATTGTAACCTCGATCCAAAGTTTTCCCTTTCCAACAGTTATTGTATTGAACACATTCATGATAAAGTTTGTACCCTTTGTTGTTGTCTATGTACATTGTACAATATGCACAAACAAGAATTTTACAATACAAACAAGAATTTTATAGTACACTATATTGAGCAAAACAACATACCAAATGAAAACCAGATGTTGCATGGAAAAAACATGCAATTACTTACTACTCCCTCACTAAATATATCATTTTCAAATCAGAGAATCGAATACAAAAATAGATAGACTTTGATATCTTTGATTTTGCATCCATGCCTTAGTCCCTTAATGTGTAAAACTAAAACATAAAAATGATGAGGGAATCAAAAATAAATTTATTACAAAATAACTATAGAGTACACATGCTAATAAATGCCAAAGAATGTAAAGGCACTAATAAATGTTGAGGTCGACCCTACTTGCGAAATGTACTTCCACTTATAATGTGCTTATTAAGGCACCGTTTTAAGTTACACAAGGTTATCCAGGCTCGATTTCTCTTTTATGACATAGTTCTTGAATTTGATCAAGTGGCAGAGGACTCAACCACACTCTAAATAAATGAATATGGTCACACAACACAGTGTGTTGGCCTTCTTCAAAGGATCCAAAGTTTCAATATATAAAAGGAAATAGAGATCTTAGCACCACTTTCAACAGAGACATGATGCATCTCCATCAAAGCTTGACAAAGCTTCCCAACCATATAAATGTTTGCACACGATCTACACAATATATTTTCACTCTATGAAAAATCAAATGAAGTT
>SNQJ01S0002468.1:133553-231931 GCA_010110895.2 Picea sitchensis
TATTACTCGAACCATAACTACTGCAACAAACCAAGATCACAAGAAGAATAACCATGCACAAGAACACAAGAAGTATCTTGGGAAACCCTTCTCAAAAAGGGAAGAAAAAATAGCCAATCCTTTGCTATATTCCTCAAGAGAAAGACCCCCCACACCATCACCAAATCTAGCACACAAGAGGGTGTTGCAATTATCATAATTTCATACCACAACTTCTGAAATCATGAGATGACACAATGTTAAGTGTGTTTACTCAATGAGGATTCACTTTTATTTATATAAGACTTGTCACATCAAATGATGTGTCTATTGGCACAATAAGGATGACCTCAATAACTCAAAATATAATTAATAATTACCATATTAATTATCTTTTACATTAAGGTGGGGTCAACCTGTACGCTTTACATTACAATTAGGGTTACAGGTAAGTCTGACTCTTGAACAATATAGCAAGGGATCTCATACACCCACTAGTTCTTAGCCGCTAGGGGCACATCCATAAGGATGTCCATATATCTATCTCACTGTGTCTCACAGGAGAACCACACTCACTAGTGCTCAACCACTAGGATCTGTTGGCATAGGGGAATACCCAGGTTTCAATGCTTCAACAACACACCAAAAAAACCCTAACTACCGGCCTTTTCGGCAACACCTGCGAAGCAGATGAAGTCTCACCCGAGGTAGAGGCAGGGGGGGTTGTAGGACTGAAGTGTCTACAACCTAGCCGGGACACATCTCCGTGATCACCGTAGTTAACAGAGCACTTAGCAGTTAACCTTCATTAGTATTGAACCTTTATGCACATCGCAGGTAAATCCCTAATTACAGAGCAACGCAGTATCCAACGCAATCTAACACATTCAAGCACTTAGCACATAGAAACATATCAGATCTAGCATTAATTCACATCATTAAGAACTAAGCTACTATAATAGATGCATCTAACATACATAAAGATAACAACACTAAGCATAAGTCACATCAATCACATAGAGCAACCATAACACATAATATACGCGGTTCACCCCCAACGTGGGGCTACGTCCACCAACTCTTCTTCTTCTTTATTATCTTCTATCAATATCCTTACATGCACAAAGCCTCAAAACCAACTCCACATAGGACAGGAAATATGTGTGCACCTCACCAGATCCTCCTTCCCTAAGCTTGGAACAACATAGAGCCTTTCTTACAATCACTTGCAGTTATCTTTACAAGTTTTCAACACATAGTATGCACAAAGCTAACTCGATCACATATATCCAACTACTTACATTACTTTCAATTAGCACAACACTTCTTCTCCCTCTTTACTTACATCACATAGCTTTCTATTTATACATTACAACATGGGCCTAAACATGGGTAAAACCTATGGGCCAACATCCCATACCCTTTACATAAACCCTAAACCAAAAAAGTCCGCAAAAGGTGGCGGGATCCCACAATTTTCGCTTCTCCTGGCGCTCTGTCTTCGACCAGCCTGTCGAAGTTCCAAAATTGGTCAAACATGACCAGCGTTTCCAAAAAACCTGGTCAAGGACCAACAAGCCCCCAACACTCACCTGTGACTCTTCCCGAGTCACTCTGATCTGGGTAGCTCTGCCTCAAATGCCTCGAGCTTGGCTCAAGCTGCTTGGACCTGTTGTTTCGCCAGAGCCTCCTACTTGGCAAACTCCTGAATGACCGTCTCGGTGAAAGTTCCTTCCAGTTGTTTTTCAATTGAGGTGACCACTTTTTCTAGTTGTGCACCTTTTCCTTCAATCTCCTCAAAAAGTGTGCAAGATTCATCCTACACTAGCTGGAGTCTTTGGGTCACTTCCATGACTTTACTCTGGATGGCATGAACTTGTTACTAAACTGTGCACTGCTCCTGGGATATTTTCATCCTCTCAACCCTTGACAGTGGCTTCAATTGTGATTGCATTGTTGCTACTTGTTTATTTGCCTCCTGGAGTTGTGACTCCAATGTATTTATATCATGGTCCTCTACAAGGCGCTCATAAGTCTGTGCACTTCGACTGTTGAGTTGCTTGCATTCCAAGGCCAATTCCCTGATTCTCTCAACTACACTCCAGGCAGTTTCCTTTCTCTGATCTCACAATTCCTGTGGAGTGTTTGGTACTGCTATTCATGCTTAGAGCTGTTGAATGGCTTCATTGAGCTTCTCCACCTAGCTCTCAGTTGTTTCTTATTCTGTATATGCTAAGCCCGTCACAGAGTGAAGTGATCTGGTGACTTCTTCTTTAAATCCCATCTGCTCTGCAAGCAATTGTTCTTTCTCCTTCTGGATCTACGCTCTATCCTATGCAAACTTCCCCTAGAGGTCATCTTTTTCTTGTTGTGCAACCCGACGTTTCTCTATGGCTTCCTCCTTTTCTTGTTTCTGGGCCTCTGTGGCCTGTTATTTCTCCTCTTTGGCATGACGAAGGCGAGCTTTTATCCAGTCTTCTAATCTACATAGCTGGGCAAGTTCATCTCCCAACTCTACTCCTTCTGATGGTGGTGGCGTAGTAGACACTATGCGGATTGAATAGAGAACCTGTTGTACTCCATTGAGCTCTACTTCAATCTTATCAAACATCATCTCATGTTTGGATTCACTTCTTTGCAAGATATCCTCCAAGGTGTTTGTCACAGTGAAAATAATATGGTCGATGTCATCCACCATTAGCACAGTCTGAAATGGTAGCTTATTGGATTTTGAATTCTTTTGCGATGTAGGTTTCATTGGGGAAATCTTTCTTTTCTTGGATGTCTCTTCCTCATTGAGGGGATCTTTATACAGTGTTACTTCGCCTTGCTCTACTTCGCCACCTCCTCCGCCTTTAGGTGAATCTGATGCAGTCTCTTCTGATGCGCTATGTATTTCCTGTACCTCTTCTTTATTTTTCTTCTTGCTGTTGTTGGGTGCATGATATTCTTCGCGAGTAACTACAGGATTTCTGATGAGGTCAGGGTCAGACAGTTCTGTCTGTTTAACTGGTACCAAGAATTCTTCAGGCCACTCCTTAGTGATTTCCTCCATGTCCTCCTCAGTTAGTTTACAATAATTCTATAGCTCCTCCTTGTGTTCATCTTTGCACGCAGTGATATATATAAAATGCCTATCTGCGTGGAACTTTGCAAACGGCCTGAACCGATGCAGTGTGTTCAATGTCATGCGAGGGAAGGACTCAATAACCCTCTTCAACTTTAGATAATAGGTGTGGAACACCAAGTTTGACTACCATTTCTTCGCCATGTCACTCGAGTACCAGAGCGTAGTGAACTTCGTCGTTAGTGGTTCAGACGACTCAATTTCAGGGAAGGTCTCTCCTTCCGACATCTCCCAAGCAATGAAGGCGATGAGAATCAACAACCAAATGAAATGAAACTCATATCCCTGATCTTGAGCTTCGCGACAGTCTTTCTCTAAATGGTTGACGAGGTGGCCTGCCCAGTTCATTTGTAATCCTTCAACGCATTTACCTACGAGGTTGGCGACGAACCACGTGACCTGCGTTGGCCTATTCTTTCTGACGAGCTTACCAACAATCAACTGGAAATCTAGGCGCACTGCGTCATTCTGGATGGAGGCTACCTTATAGCCCCGCTTCCCCTTCTCCACATAACGATAGGTTTCTTTGATTGTCTGTTCCAGGGCATGATCTACAACCTTCCCTAGGTAAAAGTCATGTGGATCTGGTCCTTGCATGCTTAATCTGGTGATTGGGTGGATCAACGTCATATCAACAGTGATGCACCTATCCAACCATAAGTAACCACCATGGAATCATGACATCAGGAGCTTAACACACACGTTAACCTCCTGATGTCTTCCAAAGTGTGGTAGCTTCATCACATTAAGGATCGTGGACCTCACAATGTCCATGGTCCATGGTTGGGGTATTATCTTCGACTTCTTCCCCGTCGTCTTGGTCAAATACTTGTGTGGCGCGAGAATTCCATAGTTTTTGTGATATGCTAAGTTATAGTCACTAATATTTGATGTCATATTCTTATCCAACTGCGGTTTGACTGTGCATATCCCCTTCAGAAGGTATGCAGTAATAAATGTCTAGTCGAAGTCCCTCGGGACGTTGTCACGACTCACCGCGCCAGCCAGAGGTGGGATGTATTCGGGAAGGATTGATGGGATGAGCTTCACATTCGCCAAGTCATCATGATTCTTGGTATGTTTCTCAACAGTGGTTCATCTAGACTGATGTTACGCATTCGACGAGGATGCTTCTAATCCTCACGTCGATGAAGCTTGAATTCCTGCGAACATCACCTTCTCATCCATGAGATCTATGAGAATTTCTTCAATATATTTCTCTACTGCGCTCAAGTCAACCGACATACACTCTCAAGATATGATATCTTAGGTCGGTGAACAAACACTCAATGTAACAACACAGGTGGCGAGGTCTTAATAAGCACTGTGCGAAAGAAACTACTTATCTGTGGGCTCGTATAATCACAATTGGAAAAAGTTTTCTCGGTGAGAAATCCGATGGGTTAAATAGATAACATTGTAATGGATCCCTCCAATGGGTAGGAACACCTCAATCAATGCAGTTCCATCCGTTATGGTGCAGTCCCAACGTTCCAATGGCGAACGTTCTGACAATAACTATGTTTCTAGGCATTCTAGAGCATCTTTCTAATGGTCGGGATGCCTCCAATGGTCATATTGCTCCACCGTGGCGAAGTGCCAATCTGCGTCATTCTAATATTCCGGTGAAGTCCAAGTTCTGTAAATTTCCCTTCTGCGAAGTCCTCTGTGGAACCTCATGTAATTTTTCTAACTTATCTTTCTTCTTACTGAGATTTCTATCCTTATTTCCTATGATCTGAGTTATTGGGTTCCTCTTTCCATTCATATTCTTATCTATACTTAACATAGTAACTTCACACTGTTGATGGTCTTTCGTAGGGTTCGAGGGTAATACTTCTTCTCGTTCTGGATTAGGTGTTATACTTTCCTGTATGGATAGGTTCTTCAAGTCTTCTTACGTTCTTTCAACTTCAACAGCCTGGTCTCTGGCCCTAAGTTGCTTCGACTTGTCCTCTTTTTCTTCTATTAAGCACGTTATTCTCCTAGCCATGAAATACCTTAATTCTTGTTTGTTCTGTTCTACATCTTCCTCTTCTTCTTTCCTTCAGATCTGATCTTGCTCAACCCAGGTCTTTCCTAGCAAAAGTGCAAAGGGGTCATTGTTCTCAACAAACTTAATGACCTCAAATTATTCTTCTGTCAATGCTCCATGAGAAACCATAGGTACATGAGCAAGTCTTCCACATAGGGTTATCATGTTTCCTTTAAATAATCCTATTCCTCCCAATGAAGGAACCATATTAGGCTTTCCTAAAATTTCCCAAGTACTTTCTATCATGATATTCACCTATGTTTCTGCATCCAATACACAGTCTATGTCGATGTCTCCGATTCTTGTTTCTATGCACTCTTTCTCTTTTAAGATCTCCAATAAACTTATGTCTCTGTGATCATTCAATGTTTCTTTCATCTGCAATAATATAGTCTTATATTCTTTCTGATTCTTTAGCTTTTTGTTTCATGTTTATCTTCTCCACTTTAGCAATCATTCTAGGGAAATCCAAAAATTCATGATCCACAGCTTTACAACAAAGACAAATAGGGTTTCTACCAGGGAATTCTTTAGCAATATGTCCCGGTCTTCTGCAACTGTAACAAAGAGTCAATCCTCTCTTTCTCTTAAATGATCCCCAACCATTCTTGTGCTGCGCACTGGGATCGTAGTGATGGACCTGCAAAAAATTCTTTCTAGGATCCTGCATCCACTTGTTAGTCCAACAATTCTGTCTATGCATAGGAATAACATATTTTTCACTATTTCTATCAGATCTATTCATTTGATATCTTCTTTATTTTGACTATGCCCTAGTTTTTAGATTAGGACAAAATCTATCAAACATACCTAGATCCATTCTTTTGAAAAAACAAATCCACTTTATCTTACCTCTTATCAGAGCACAAATCTTTAAGATCTTACTTCTTTTCTTTAGATCATACTTCTCTTCTTAGCACAAAGCTTCACAAGTCAAGTAGAATACTACACACTAGAGAAATAGATATATGCACAGAGATTTCTCTTTTCTTTAGTTCCCAATAATCATAGTTTCAGGTCAGATCTATGCACAGAGCTACCCTTTCTTTAGTTCCCAACAATCACATTTTCAGGTCCCGACAACGAAACCATTTGTTGGCACAGGGGTAGACCGAGGGTTCAACGTTTCAACAACACATCAACAAAACCCTAACTACTGACCCTTTCAACAATACCTGCAAAGAAGATGAAGTCTCACCTGAGGTAGAGGTAGGGGGGGTTGTAGGAATCAAGTGTCTACAACCTAGCTGGGACACAGATATGTGATCACAGTACTTAATAGAGCACTTATAAGTTAACCTTCATTAGTATTGAACCTTTATGCACATCGTAGGTAAAGCCCTAATTACATAGAAGCGTAGTATCCAACACGATCTAACACATTCAAGCACTTAGCACATAGAAACATATCAGATCTAGCATTAATTCACATCATTAAGCACTAAGCTACTATAACAGATGCATCTAACATACATAAAGATAACAACACTAAGCATAAATCACATCAATCACATAGAGAAACCATAACACTGGATATACCTGGTTCACCCACAGCGTGGGGCTACATCCACCAAATCTTCTTCTTCTTTATTATCTTATGTCAATCTCCTTACATGCACAGAGCCTCAAAACCAACTCCTCATAGGACAGGAGATCTGCGTGCACCTCACCATATCCTCCTTCGCCAAGCTTGTCATAGCACAGAGCCTTTCTTACAATCACTTTCACTTAGCTCTGCAAGTTCTCAACACACAGTATTCACAAAGCTAACTCGATCACATAGATCCAACTACTTACATTACTTGCACTTAGAACAACACTTCTTCTCCCTCTTTACTTACATTGCCTAGCTTTCTATTTATACATTACAACATGGGCCTAAACATGGGTAAAACCCATGGGACGACATCCCATACCCGTTACATAAACCCTAAACCCAAAAATTCCGCAAAAGGTGGTGGGATCCTACGATCTCCGCTTCTCCTGGCGCTCCGTCTTCGACCAGCCTGTCGAAGTCCCAAAATTGGTCAAACATGACCAACATTTCCACAAGACCTGGTCAAGGGCCAACATGATCACGTTCACCTATGCTCATCCACTGACACATCCAACTCAACAGATCTTCTTTCCCACTACATTACACGAGAGAGTCATATGGAGTTCATCATCTCAACTTTTGATAAGATGAGGATAATACATCCTCTTCATCTCTATCTCATAATGATGCACCCAACTCATGGAAATTCACACGTTCACCTTGTGCTCATCCATAAGCATGGCCAACTCAGCAGATCTCCTTTCTCATTGCGTTACACAGGAGAATCATCTGGATTTCTTCTCAACTCTCTGTAAGGAGGAGGTCATCACTACGTTCCAGTTCTGTCTCAGATAGGAACCACACACCCATCTCAAGGACTCTCTCTCAGGTCGAATTAATCAGTGTGTGTCCTAGAGAATGTCTCACGCAACTATAATCATCAACACTCCCTCTCAACTAGGGAGGCATTCTTCATCAGGCCAAGTCTCACATGGAAGTACTTCGAACTTTGTCTTGGTTGTAGTCATCAACACTCCCTCTCAACTATGGAGGTATTCTTCACCAATCCAATTTATTGAAGATGTCTGCAATTGGCTCATGTGTAGGAAGGTACAATACGTGTGATGTTTTCCTCTGCATCATGTCTCTCAAAAAATGATATATTATCTCAACATGTTTCGATATGTCATGAAACACTGGGTTCTGAAAGAGCTTCAAACACATCTCTGGTTATGATCATAGAATCCATATCATGATCAAGTAAATTTTCTAGAAGCTTGTGAAGCCGTATTGTTTTTCACACTCAATTCTATATACTCTACTTATGTGGTACTCAAGGCCACAGAGCCTTATTTCTTGTTGCACCAGGAAATCATGGAAAACTTTATGGTAAAAAAACAATCGGATGTGCTCTTCAGGTCCACTGTACTCTCTTCTCAATTTGTATTGGCATATCCATGCAAACTCAAGTTCTCACTGAAGGCATATCTCAGGCCATATCCAACTATGCCTCGTATGTATCTCAATACATGCTTTACTGCTATCCAGTGAGTTTGTCTCGGCTGAATCATGGATTGACTAAGCACACTTGTTGCATAGCATATATCAGGTCTGGTGTTAACCAGATACATCAATGATCCAATCAGCTATGGATCAATCTTGTCTGAATCATCATCATTTATTTTTCTTCAAATCCATCACCATTGGTGAGACATGGATTAAAATTCTGTAATACTAGCCTTCTTTTAATATCTCCAATGTATATTTTCATTGAATTATGAAAAGTCTCACTGGACCTCTGTCATACTTCTTGTCCCAAGAATTGGTGCATCATATCCAGATCCTTCATATCAAATTCAGAAGTTGAGGCTTGCTTGTATATAACAACATGAATTTATGAATAAGTCATCAAAATTAGGCTCTCGTCGCCAACAATGTAATAGTATCAGTTTGGATCAACAATACTCTTGTTGAAACCCCAAACTCATCAAGAATCCATTTATCTGATGTAGTTTCCAACTCATGGATGGTAGTATAGATGGGAGTGCATCAGGCTACTGGATCAAAATGTCTCATCATAGTTCACTCCCTATGCTTATGAGTATCCTCTAACTACAAGTCTCATTTTGTATTTCTCAACACTTTCATCAATTGCATGTCTTTCTGCCTCTTGCAGAGTTTGTCAAGCCTAGACAAGCATTTTATGGATTATTGCAAAGACTCTGGTAATATCAACTGGATCAACTGTATCAATGACTATCCCCCTCTGGATTGTTGAAGAGGAAGAAGATAATTCCTCTCTTCCTCAATTAGTTTGATTCCTTCTGATTCAAGTGACTCCATCTGAAGTCTAAAGGACAAGCATCTTCCTTTGTTGTTAACCTTCCTAGAAAAAGAAAACAAATGAAAGGAAACAAGACAAGAATATCTCCTAGTGGAGATTCATGAGTACATATCTAGAATCAAAATTTTTTAAGGATTGTTGTCATAGCTACAACACGNAACCTTAGAAATGTAGGTAATAGTCATGATAAATAAAAACAATCAAACCTGGAGTCTTCATTTCCAATGTGTTGTTCTTCTAAATGCACTGAGACTTCTCTAGGTCCATTATTTGCACCAGGGGTTCCTTCCTCCTTCAAATACCCTTATGAAAATGATTCAAATAATATATATACAAGTGCATACCTGAGAGTGTACACCAATGGAGGTTATGCTTGTTTGTCTTCTAGCCACCTATACTCTGGTCTAGTAGCAACTTTCTACATGCTCAGGACAAACCTCAGACTTGGTCCTTTTATACCTCAGAGACTCCTTCATATTTGGGCCTAGAACTCTGCTCAACATCCTAGCTTCTATCAACAACAATATTGTTGTAGTGTTATCTTTCAAGTAACTCATACATGGCCCTTGTTGTTGAACAGTGCATTTTAGGGTGCACAGTTGTTGCAGCCTTTTGTTATTGACAACACTGCCACATATTTTCTTGACACCATACCAGCAAATTCATTTCTCTATTCTCTTTTCCTTGGAGGAGGAGACTCTTCATATTTTATTGACTGAAAGTCTGGAGCCTACTCCATGTTTTCTTCTTCTGAATCATCAATTTCAGTGATGGTCTACTCTAACTAACTATGGACATTATCCCCTTGCTTGGAAGCCTTTATTTTCTCATCTTTTACTCAAATATTGATACAACACTGTCCCAACATATTGACTAAAGTTGCACTGAATTGGAAACCCCGAAACTTCATGCTTTTCGAATCGTTTGTATTTGTTTAATTTAAATGGTGGATTAGATGAGAATATTGAAATGTAGTTTCCATTTGATTGGGTGAAAAAATTAGCTTCAACTGGATGATGGTGTATGCATGGGAAAGTATATGCTTCCACATAGACTTGATTTGATAAAGGAACTTGAGTCCGAAAATCCCAAACAACAATAGACTTCTCACTGGAATTTGTCTGGAAATATCGCAAGAAGATGCAATATGATTCCCATCATAGCTGAAGTCTATATCCAAAATTTGGCCAAGACCTCTCAAATATTCATGGAACACCTTGTTGGATCTAATGTCCCAAAGATTTAAAACACCCTTTGATCCACCTAACAAAAAATAAGTCATTCCCATGTGGATGAAACTTTAAAACACTTACAATTTGGTCATCAGAAAATACTTGTATTTGACTACCGGTCTCCACATCTGTCAATCAAGAATTTTTTTCATATCCACAGGTGAGAAGATGAAGTCCTTCCTTTGACCACTGAATATTTTTTATGGCTACATTTTGATAGTTTGTCAGACGAGCCTTCTGCTAGCCCACTCCATCCCAACCATTCCAAATGTAGTCTATATGATCCAATCCTGTTGAAGCAAGAAGATGTCTATCCCATGTCTTGCTTTAACAATCTCATCTCCACAGAAAATTTGGAAAGGGGTCTCACCCTTTCCTTCACCACAGAAACTTAGAAAGGGGTTTGGCCCTTTCCTTCTAGGTGTTTGTTGTTGGGGTATATCTATGGCAACTATGGAGGGGCCCCAGAATAGGCTAGGTTATTTACAGTGGTTGCGATTTAGGGTAAGTCATGCTCCTTAGGCCTGCGACTATCTTCTTCTAGGATTCGACCCTTCTCCTAGGGTCTGACCCTCTTCTCTTCACCACATAAATATTTTTAAATAAAATATCCGACCTTTTTCATCTTACCACATAATTTTTAAGAGGGGTCTGACCCTCTTCTCTTCATACCTACATCAGAGTTTTGGTAGATATTGCCTTCAATTTTAGTGTGCAATGGTATTCTTCAAGCCTTCTCTGAAACCATGTTAGATTTTCAGTGAGCTATGACTCATGCATTCTCTTCAAATTTTATTTTTAACTATTACTTGAACCATAACTATTGCAAAAAACCAAGATCACAAGAAGAATAACCATGCATAAGAACACAACAAGTATCCTGGGAAACCCTTCTCAACAAGGGAAGAAAACCCATCCAATCCTTTGCTATATTCCTCAAGAGAAAGACCTCCCACACCATCACCAAATCTAGCACACAAGAGGGTGTTGCAATTCTCATAATTTCAAACCACAACTTCTGAAATCATGAGATGACACAATGTTATGTGTGTTTCCTCAATGGGGATTCACCTTTATTTATTTAAGACTTGTCACATCAAATGATGTGTCTATTGGCACAATAGGGCTGGCCTCAATAACTCAAAATATAATTAATAATTACCATATTAATTATCTTTTACATTAAGGTGGGGCCGACATGTACCCTTTACATTACAATTAGGGTTACAGGTAAGTCCGACTCTTGAACAATATAGAAAGGGATCTGATACACCCACTAGTGCTCAGCCACTAGGGGCACATCCATAAGGATGTCCATATCTCTATATCACTCTGTCTCACAGGAGAACCACACTCACTTGTGCTCAACCACTAGGATCACGTTCACTTGTGCTCATCCACATGTACGTCTAACTCAACAAATCTTCTTTCCCACTGCATTACATAGGAGAGTCATCTAGAGTTCATCATCTCAACTATATGATCATAGGAGGCTAATGAATTGTCTTCATCTCTGTCTCATAATGATGCACCCAACTCATGGGAATTCACACATTCACCTTCTTCTCAACCACAGGCACGTCCAACTCAACATATCTCCTTTCTCACTATGTTACACAGGAGAATCATCTGGAGTTCATCATCTCAACTATCTGCTCAGAGGAGGCTAATACATCGTCTTCATATCTCTCTCATAACAATGCACCCATCTCATGGGAATTCACATGTTCACCTAGTGCTCAGCCACAGGCATGTCCAACTCAGCAGATCTCTTTTCTCACTACGTTACACATGAGAATCATCTGGAGTTCTTCTCATCTCCTTGTAAGGAGGAGTTCATCACTACATTCCAGTTCTGTCTTAGATAGGAACCACACACCCATCTAAGGGGATCTCTCTCAGATCGAATCAATTAGTCTGTGTCTTGGAGAATGTCTCACACAGCTATAATCATCAACACTTTTGTCCATTTCTTTTACTTCTTCCATACTTACCCAAATTCCCCTTTTCTTTTCTCCCTTCTATTCTCCCTTTCTAGTTACTATACTTAGTCATTTTTCTAAAAATAACGGGTTGACGGGCTAGCGGACTCATGGATCCTCATCTCCATCCACACTCCCACATCATGAGTCTGACCTACTGCCACATTTTCCTATACTTAGATGTTTCTGCAGTCGCGGGTTCCCGAGAACAAGCTTTCATATCCCATATTCTATGAGATACATTTTTCACCCAAGAGTTTCGTGACCTACATTTTTATTTTCGGACTCCCCCAGCTCCTAAGTATCACATCTCTTCTATATTGACTCCAACCGATTGCATTAGAACACTTAGCCAATTTTCGACCTTTTGCAATCGCGGGTTCCCGGGTTGGTTGGTTCACAAAATTCCCAAATACTAATTTCTCTCATCCATCCCTGCCACCTTCTCACTTCTCCCAATATACATTTCATATGGTTTAATGATAATAACTAATCATGTGGGTCCTGTAAAGATAATCATTAATAAGCAAGGGACTCGAGGAGATTGCTTATTAAAACCACATTAAAGCACAATTTTCGGAAGATTATATTATATCTCTCAAGCGCTCATTTCAAATATTATTTGGATTTAAAGAACGCTCTCACCAACTTATGGAAGCAACAACTAAACAATAGTTCTGTGAATATACTTTGAACATTCTTGGATGTGAGGACCAGAACTTCCAATGGTCTAGAGTGTATTCTCACTATTCATCCCCATTTGCTCAGAAGGAAGTAATGTGGACATCTGGAATTGTTCATGCAGGATGTGTTCCTGAGGTTTTCGACAACAAGGAAATGGTCACCTGGTGCACTGAGAAATATATACCAATTCAACGGATAATTCAATCCCAATACCATTCTTCCGTCTCTCTGTCACCTCAAGTATTCTGTAAAATGTTAAAACTTCCAGAGGCAACACTCACCTTCAAAGGTGAAGATTGCAAGGACTTCTTGAAAAATCATGACAATGGCATGGACCTCTTGCCTGAATTTTTAAAGAACCCCGCGACCACCCCTGAAGATATTACCAGGTTGCAGTTCAACTCATTCAAAAACTCCTTTCAAGAAATTGCTTGGTTATTCACCAGAGTGACTGGCCAAGAAAATACTACCAACATTTACCGTATGATTATTTATATCTTATATTTTACTGTCAAGGAGTAGGCCATTTTCAATTGGGGAAAGTTGATTTCCATTGAAATCTCTTCCCAATTGTCTCAGTATAAAAAGGATAAGAAATTATTTATGGATTCTTATTTGGTTTTTGCAATAGCGCATTGCTATCAATTTCCTAAATTGTCTATATGCAAGAAATTGAATTGTGAATTTGACCCAATGACCTTTTGGTACCAAGAGTTATGGAGGCACAAAGATTCCCTTTATTTTTATGAATTTTTCAATGAATTTGTCTCGGTTCTTAAATGATTGTTATTTGGAAAATATACCCCAAGAATATCCGCTCATGCTAGTAAATTCCTAGATAAAAAGGGGACTTTGGAGCAAATGAAAAATTACAATGTCATCAGAATTTTTGGTTCTAAGGAAAATCTCTCCTTTCTTCCATGCCATATATCCGAAATAATGTTTATTATAGAAGTTGCAAGGCAATACAATTTTTGGATTCACTTTTTTCACGAGTAACAAAAAAATCAATCCATAGCTTTTCCTTGGAAAATTGGGGACTCTGTGTTTAGAAATATGAACAAAATCGATGAATTTGCAAACCAATTACACAACCTGAACCTTAAGTATGCTGAAAAGATAAAAGTTTTTGACCCTAATGGAATTTTTGTGGAACATATGTTAACAATGGGTTTTAACAATTCATTTGTACACATTGTTCTAGGAGAAGAAGAAGATAATAACTTGGCACTCTTGTTCACACTACTGGTGACTTGGAGACGATACTCAATACCAATGAATTTCACAAAAAGAAAGGAAAGGGTCCCATAGAGAAGATTGCCTAGTCCCCAATTGTTACTCCCAAGACTACAACATCTCAGAGCAGTGCTCCAGTGGCCCACCCATCTAGAAAAATGATCAACAATAGTTCAAGTGGAGGAGGAGACAAGAATTCCCCTCCAAGAAAAATTGAAATCTCACATAAACTCCCTTTGAGGAAGAAGAGGAAGAATATTGTACAAGAGGAAGAAGAGCATCACGTCGAAAGTGAAATAAACAGCTTCTCCCTCGAAGATATGGAGTTCAAGGCTGACATCGAGAAAATGTTTCCTAACATTGATCAGCCAGGAGGCACGGTCCACCAAAATCCTTCGTTGGAAATTGTTGAGAATGAGACCTTCGATGAAGAAGAGTCATTTGTGTTTTAGAGCGATGTATTTGACAACGAGTTTAAGAAATTAATTATTGAGAAGAGTGATGTGAAGAATAAAAAATGGAAAGCTCGTTCAGAGGTTAACCTAATAAATATGCGACCTTCCCATATTTCTAGAATCCATAAAGCAACCAACGATCCATTGGATGACTCCATTGGTGGTCTTGAAGCAGCAAATTTAAAGTTAAAGGAAAGGATTAAGAAACTAGAAGAGACTTTTATGCCTCTTCCATTTCTTTCCATGACTTTGGCAATCGTTGGACCCACCACACTTGTTTCTAAATTAAAGGGATCATAAATCTTACTCATGTCATCCAGGGGCTATGCGGAGAATAATATCAAGAAACGAATGGCACTCATCACAGAAGCTTGGGAAATTTCAAAGAACATGATTTATTTTGGATCGATCACGCATGCCTTCCATGAGTATTTACAGGATGACCTAAAAAATGAAGAAGGTTTCTACCTTTGATGTTGTGGTACCCTTTGGTGTTAAAGTTTCCAACATGTTAGAGCTAAAGAGAAGAGATGACGAACTTCTCTCTCCAAGTCGGATCAAGCAGATGAACGCCTACTGGAAAGAAAAAATAAAGAACTTGAATAACATCATTCAAGCGTGAAACCAAGCCATAACAAGGAGAGAAGAACTATTGAAAAGGCTCATGGAGGTGGACCTATCCAGAAGCACTAACGAAGCCCAAGTTACCAAGTTGATCCTCAACTCGGTGTTCCTAACAAAACAACAATTCTATGAGAAAGTTGAGATTTTAAAAGGATTGTCAATTGAAAAATTCTATGGTATAATTGAATATGATGAGGACGCCATAGATAAGTGGCTAATGGATTACATCGTAAAAAAATAGGATATTGACGAAGCATTATGTTGGTTTACTTCTCTCTTGCTACCCCTCTTGGGCTGACCCAGGTTCAAGTTTACCATGGTTTTCAACAAAACCCCTTTAAAACTATCGACCCCTTTGGTAAACCATAAGGCAATGCAATACACAGAGTGCACGCACAGTCTCACTTGAGATAGTTCTATTGGTGGATGCAATGCTCAAGTGCTTGCAACTTGGGAATGAGTGGGGATCTGGGATTAAAATCTGTGATCTTCATTTGTTATTTTAACATTTTCTTATATTAAATACCCTGTCGTTCTTATTCATTCATGTAAAATAACAGATCTAACTAGTCATTCACGCATTTGTCTAACATATAATCATTGAAAGTAAAGTAAATAAACAATATTCAATCACATAACACATGATCTACCATGGTTCACCCCTCCTGGGCTACGTCCACAAAGATTTGGTTTCTCTGCTCTTTTATTATGGTGTTTCCAAAACTACAGTGCCTCGCGCATTACAATTATCCTTACACAGGTCAAGATCTACAATGAGGCAGACTAGATCACACCAGGCTCCTCAGCCTGTGATATAACCCTCAAGATCTACCTTATTCCCTCTCCTCAGCTCAACAACTTACAACACAGATCAGACTTACATTCATTCTTTCTTCAAATGACATAGTAACAATGACCAAAACCCTAAACCAACGCCGACCTAGACCTCCTAGGTACCTACTTATACATGTTTTTTTCTTACCAGCCATTACATATTCTTACCAAAACCCTAACCCTATCATGTCTAGGTATTCTTGCATGTGCACTTTGCATGCTTTCCACTTCTGCATGCACGTTTGTCTTACACGTGCTGCTTTTCCTGCATGCACATATGCCTTCCACGTGTTGATTTTCCTGGCAGCTGTATTTCTCCCACGTCATGCTTTTCTCCCAAATCGGGCCTACGCCCAATAGGCCCCCAACACTGACATTGTGACTCATCCTGAGTCACTTCCTAACTCCATCATCTGTCACTGCTTGTGCCAGTGCTTCATACATATCTGCTATCCGTTGGCAATGCTCCTGATCCTGGATGCTCCTTGCTGACATGGCTTTGACCACCTGCGCGGTGACTGGTGGTCGTAATATCTCACCCCCATCCAAGCCTATCTATTTGAGGCACACTTTTGCTGCATTGATTTCCATGACTAATTGTTCTGCCTTTTCTTGTAAGGGATCCAACTGAGCCTGTCATGCGACTTTATGTGCCTGCACCTCTTTTTCTTCTACTTGAAGGTTCTTCATTTCCGTGAAAATCTTGAGCTTCTTTGGCAATGACATTGTCCTCTGTCACTGCTTAACATATTCCATTTTTGCATGCAACTTATCTTCCTTTCCTTGCATCTCTTGTATGCTCCCATCCTCTAATAGTTGTGTCCATAGTTGGTCTCTCTTTTCCAATAGTTCTTCCACTCTACGTATGTTTTGCGCAATTTTTTCTGCAGTTGTTGTCACATCTTTGTCTCTTTGTGCTTGGACTGCTGGAGGGGTAGTAGCTACTGCGTTCTCCTCCAGTTCCTTGTTCTGCTCTTTATATTGCGCCAGGGCCTGTGATAATTTCCTCATCTTCTCTTTAGAATATGTTTCTTATGATTCTGCGATGTCGGGGATGGATTGAAATACTCCACTTATTTGTTTCTCCATCTCCTCCACTTTTTAATGTGCTATATTTATTTCTTGCCATTCCTGGCTAAGTTCCTTATTCAATGAGGTGTTTTCTTCCTGCGCCAATTGTAATTTTGTCACATTCGACCTTTCTCTAGACTCAATCTCCTACGCGATGCTCACTTGTAATTTGTACAACGCTTTAGTTGGAATCTTGGGCAACGCCAAGTCTATCATCTCAATATCTCTCAGCATCCTTTGTGTTATCTCCTCATCCATGAACAACATGTCGGGAGTAATCATGAAGTTTACACTCCCCTGCGCCATGATTTGCACTGTCTCTCCCATCAGTATCTCTTCTTTCATTGGAGCTATTGTCTTTTGTTGTTGCTAGTCTGTTTTGACCTTTAGCTGCTACAGTGTAGTTTTCACCTCTTAGATTTGCTCTAAAATTGAATCTAAGTGGTTCTCAATGTTCTCCCACACGTATGAAAACTGATCCTCTACTGTCGTGGCTATCAAATCCAAGTCATATTGTGTCAATGATGTTTCCATGGGATTCTTATGGGTCTTGGCATTCTTTCTGGAACCACTTGTTTGCTCCCTTATTCTATTCCTTTGGGACTCTAGTGGTTCATATGCTTCTAGCATTTGTGTATCCCTACCGGTATTTGTCCTTTCTCCTTCTTCCATTGAGACTTCTGGTGTCTCTGTCTGCTTTTCCTTCGGGCGCACTTGTTCTGTTATTTCTCTTGTTGTCCGCTCTGTGGGTGATGATCCCTGTGTATAACCACATTGGGATTTCTTCTTTGTTCTGGTTTTATTTTTTATGGGAGTGTTGTCCCCTTCCTGGACCTGTGTCGTATTTTTCTTGGTGCTTTCTTTGTTTGTGTTTGCCTGCTACATAGGGACTTTTCTGTCTTGTGTCCTCGTTCATGCTCCTAACATCATCTTTAGGATTCTTGGCACTCTCCACTCCTCAGGCCATTCTTGGACCTCCATCTCGATGTCCTGCATTGTTACACAGTACTTTAACTGCAACCACTCCTTAGCTGGATCCCTCTTTTCTTGTATCCACATACCATGGTGTGATTCCTAGAAGTTTGATATCTTCCCAAACTCCTGGATAGTTTCTATGGGAATCCTTCATGTCTCTACGACTCTATTTTGGATCTTTGTCAAGTATGTCGTGAACATGTCACTATTAAGTTTCTTCTCTTTGGGATCATGTGTACTGTGAAGGGATGTGTAACCATGAATAGTGGAACTTAGAGCCCCAATCTTGCGTGTCCTTGGAGTCTCCAAGGAACGAGTTCAGTAGATAAGGGGCCCAGCTCATCGAGATCCCCTTTGCGCACTATGCCACGAGTGCTACTACTCCTGCAAACACTTCTTCTGTTAAGAACCAAACATCAATATAGCATAGAAAAACCTCAGGAAAAGTACTCAACGCCTTGAAAAAGATATAATTTCAGATAATAAGCCTCTTCGAGCGGGCAACCTCCTTTTACCCCACTTAAATGTTCAAGTACAAGATGATTCAAAATGAAAATGTCTCCTTGGTATATATAGGATACTAGGAGGTTTAATGGCCTAAATCCGACATAAATAAAATAACATTACTAATCTAAATTACAACTAATGGCCTAAAACCGACATAAATAAAATAACATTACTAATCTAATATGCCCCAATTAAGTGGTAATGAGCCAATATTGGGGCTTAACATGCCCCTCCTTGAGACAAGTGTTGTCCAAGGAGTATTTCTGGATTCTTACGTATAAAAGACTCATCTTCCCAATTAGGAATCTTGTTGGTAGTTTCCTCCATTTAATGAGAATGCTCACGAAGGATCTATTCATGGTGGTGAATTCTTGTGTCAGTGATGGCTTGGGGCTCCAATATGATTTTCCTTCCTCGTCAAGTTACGGCAATATAGTTCAGGCGGGATCTTATAAGCCCTATAACCTTCTTTAAGCATGAAACATGGAGAAGCCCAGGGTATTTTCGTGAGATCACAGTGCTCAAATTTGTATATGCCATAGTACCAATATTTTGCAACACACTATATAAAGGGCCATAGTACTTTGGTGATAATTTATTATCCTTCTTGGCTTGCTTGAGGGACATTTGTTTGTATGGTTGTAGTCTTAAAATGCCCAATCCTTCTTCAAAACTTCTTTCACTCTGATGTTGATCCTTGTTGTTTCATGCGATTTTTATGCCATGAATGGGGTTGTCCTTTAAGATTTGGAGAATTTGTTGTTGATTCTCGATGTGATCTTCCATTGCTTGAACCTTAGATTTTCTTTTAGACAAGAAATGATGGAAGGTGGTATCCATAAAGTGCCATAAATGGTGTCATTTTGTTGGAGTGTGAAAGGAAGTGTTATACCACCATTACGCCAGGGTAACCATTTGAACCATTGTGTTTGTTTATCGAGAGACAAAACAACGAAGGAACCTTCGGACATTTGTTCACTATCGGTTTGTCCATCGAGATTGAGGATGATAGGATGAGCTATGAGCCAATTGAGTACCCAAACGAGAAAATGGTGTGTCCAAAAATGTCCGGTGAATATGGGATCTCTGTCACTTACAATAATCTTTGAGTGACGTAACTTTGTTGTCTCCATGAATGCATTGTAAGCGTACTAGCTTTGAAGGGATGAGAGTGCACAAAGTGTCACATACTTAGTCCGATCTATCAACAATCACCATAAATGACACTCTTTCCTTCAGTCTTTGGTATACTTGTGATGAAATCCATGGAAACGCCTCAGTGACTTGGGATGGATAATGGTTGTAAAAGACTGGGGTCTTAATTGTTTTCCACCTTATTTGTTGGAAAACCACACGATTACGCCACAAACCTTTGAACATTAGTTTCGACCATCCCAAAAAATCCTTCATGACTCTATGGTAGGTTTTCAAAAATCACGGAATTTAGCCACTCCTGGAGGGTGTGCAATTCCAGTACCTTTTGTTTGGGTGGGAGTTCTTACATAAATATAAGCGATATTTGTACCATAGTGAATCATTTTTTCCATGTAAATGTATCACGATGCCACTTCGAATCCTGTTTTAACCTTTGAATGAGAGTCCACACTTTTTCATCATTTTCCATTCATCCATTGCTTCAATTATCCAATCGTCGGTTGGATGATCAATATAACACAAAGAAGGCCTCAACATCTTCATCGCTTATTGAGGATTATCTGTACAACATTTTGCTTCCTTTTTATAGATGATTTCAAAATCATAGCCCAATGTCTTGATTTACCCATTTTGTTTTCTTGAGATAGTCTCTGTTCGAAGTATTTAAGACTATCATGATGTTTTATTTAGAGGTGCCTACCGGAATTAGGTAAGAGGCATCATTTCTTCAATGCTTGTAGTGTTGCCATCATTTCCTTTTCATAATGGGTTTGTGTAAGTCCCTTCCCTTGGTGGTCGACTTTCAAAAGCAGGGGGCCTTCCTTCTTACGTAGGACATCACAATTCCATTTCCCGAGGCATCACATTTCCACAATAAAGGTTTTTGTGAAGTCACCGGGTGGTCCATCTGAGAGTTGTACACATCACCTCCTTAAGTTGTTAAAATATTTAGTTGCCTCTAGAATCCTTGAAAATGCACCCTTCTTAGTTAATGTCGTTAAAGGTCATGCTATTCTTCCATAGTTCGAACAAACTTGCGGTAGTAACTGTCAAACCCAAAATCATAAGATTTTTTTTAATGTTTTGAAGTCGTCCGGTCCATCATGGAATTAATCTTGTTAGGGTCTACTGACACCTTCATGAGATACAATATGTATTAGCTCTCCACCTCTTTTACTCCAAAGAAACATTTGGATGTGGTTTAGCATATAGTTGTTGCTCCTTTAGTAGTTAGCCAGCACCTTGTCAACATGTTGCACATGATCCTCCCAAGATTTGCTATAGATTAGTATATCATCAAAATACTGCCTAAGTTACCGAGAAGGGGTGGAAAATGGAATTCATCAACCCTTGGAATGTGGAAGGTGCATTTGTAAGGCCAAAGGCATGACCAAAATTCATAATAGCTTCATGAGTTTAGAATGTTGTTTTGGGATATCTTCTTCCTTCATTCTGATCGATGATACCATGAATGAAGATCAAATTTTTCAGCAAGAAATAGATCTGTCCATGTAGTTCATCTAACAATTCCATCAATCGCAGGGAATGGGAAACTTATCTTTTAATAGTGATCTTGTTGAGCTCTCTATAATGCGGACACATGCCGTAGAGGTTATATTTCTTGAATACATTACCAGCGGTGCAAAGTAAGAACTTTGGCTAGGTCTAATAATGCCGACCTCTAACATTTCTTCAACCATGCGCTCAATTTCACTCTTAAGGCATAAAATCTATATGGCTGATGTTAGGAGAACACTCCCAGGGAATTATGTGAATGTCATGATCATGATTCCGAATGGGTGAAATTCAAATACTTTGGAGTAACATCAGCCAGTCCTTTGGATATCTAGGGGAATAGATGGATTAGGTGTTTGAACATATAGTGAGTATAATTGTGCAATAATTCCTTGATGCCCTTTTTCAATAATTTTGTCATCTTAGTTAGAGCTTATCCTGTATCGGGCTTTATTGATACCTCTCAACTCGATTTCTTTCCTTCAATAAAAATTTCATGAAAAGTTCTTGAAAATTAAAAGAAATACTTGTTCTAATGATTGTAACCATTTGGATTCCTAATTGCAACATCGCACCACCCATGGGTATAGCAATCATTGGACTATTAATTACATATTCCCCATAGTAAGATTGATCTTATTGCATTTTCTTTGAGCAATTGATAGTTTCTCTATCTGCAATCATTACTTGAAACTTCACATTTGAATGCCACAAGCAGTGAGATCTTTGGCTAATTTATAATTGAATGAAATTATATGCTTGCGAGGAATCAGATGGGGCTAATTACCTTTCTTTTGATGTATCCTTTGATCTTGAGGGTTTTGGGGAGTGTTAATTCCGACCAATGCATTACACGATATCGTGGAATCAACTCTTCGAGATGAAATGGCTTCTACGTTTCATCTTGAGATGGTTCTTGTTCTGTTCTTCTTCCTCTTCACAATCTATGTGGGAATAATTTCTTCTCACCACATATGATAATCATGCGTACTTCTTGTCATAATTAAAAATAAGCCTTTTTCTTTTTATTTCCGCTCCAATTGTTGAGTGTCAGCCTTGTAGGTTGGTGTGTTTAGGAGAAAGAACATTGTTCTCTCTATAGATGTTAGGATAGGTCCTTCTAGTAGCCATGGCCAGTATTTTTTACTTTCAACATTTCTTGCCACCTTAAATGCATTCTCTAATGATTTGGGTTCCCAAAGAACACTCACATGTTGAATATTATCCTTCCAGTTCCTATGAATATAGATCAATCAAATTGTTAACTCATCTGGAATATCGGTTACCTTTATATTCAAATCTTTGGAAGTTCTCGAAAATGTGCTCGTGTGAACCCTTTTGCTTGAGATTTATCAATTGATAAAGAAGGTATTGCTCCTTGTATCCTCATGAGTGTGATATCATTTCTTCCATGAACATTGTCCAAGTGACAAAGTGATTTCCTGAGAACAAAATATCGATATAAACAAGTGATTAGGTTCTAAATATAAAAGAAGCAATTCATACCTTTTGTGTATGTGGTACATTATGGAGATCAAGAATTGCTCCATCAGGAAACATCCATGTTGGGTCCTTGCCATCCAAACTTCCTCATGTCAATATAGGAACATGGTTGGTCTTCAGAAACCAAAGTTGGAGTTTCTCCATTCTTGATTCACCTTCCTTGTGTCCACATCATGAATTTCATGGGATGCATTTTCACTTTGGTGTCTTCTCTGTTATGAAATTTTCTATGCTTCATGATCTCCTCTTTTAAACCATCCATCTTAATTGTCAGACTTGACTTCCATTGAATCCATCTTACCTTAGTTCATTTATGTCCCTAAGCATTTCTTCACCCTTCATCGAGAGAGTCCAAGTAGGATTTTATGGAGGCTTATTTAGTGTAGAAGTTCCCTTATTGGGATGACATATTGGCCAGGTATCACTTTTGAACCTTATTTTTGAGGTGGTTCTGCTAGAACAAATATTAGCCATTGTATCTCCCAATTTTTGTCTCTTACGGGTATGAAACTTTCTCTTATGTATTTCTATGATGTTTTTTTCTCTGCAATGCCATAGGTCTGATCCATGGATGGGCCAAGTGGAATTTCTGGTAACTTCCCCACAACTTATTAGATTTTTGGCCTTTCCGGAGATCTCCTTGTATAGTGTTCCCCACAAAACTCGTTGATATAAAATTCTGAAACTTCCTTTTAAAATACTACATACTTTCGATCCAATGATACTAGTCCCACACAATTTGGATGCTCTAGAATAAGTTATGATTGTTTTACTTGGAACTTACCTTCTTGAGACTAGTCAAAGGGCTAGTCAGATACCCTATCTTACAGGGTGTATCTACAAATTTAGATGACCGAATCACAGAAATTTTTACCCAAATCACTACTAATTTCTGTAAATTTCCTCAGAAGAGTCGGTCTGAAACGTTAAAGAAAATATTTTATAGCAAAAATTCACAATGACTCATTTTAGGGATGATTCCAAAACCTTATTTTGTACAGGATGTATCTCCAAAAATATAAAGACCTCGAGGGCTAAATTTTGAACTAGCATTCCTTGATCAGATCTTCTAAATATCCTCCAAGCCATTCTTCGAAACGTTGTAGAAAAAATTATAAGCGAAAATTTCCACGGTGTCTCAGATGTACCAATGAAAGAGCAAGACGAATAGAATATATGTTAAGAACCAAACATCAATATGTATGAAAAACCTAGGAAAAAGTACTCAGCCTTGAAAAAGATATAATTTCCAATAATAAGCCTCATTGACGAGGCAACCTCCTTTTACTTACTTAAATGTTCAGTGAAGATGATTCAAAATGAAAATGTCTCCTTGGTATATATAGGAGACTAGGAGTTCAATATTCAAGCAGGTATAAATGAATAACATTACTAATCTAAATTACAACTAATGGCTAAATCCGCATAAATAAAATAACATTACTAATCTAAATTACAACTAATGGCCTAAATCCGACATAAATAAAATAACATTACTAATCTAATATGCCCCAATTAAGTGGTAATGAGCCAATATTAGGGCTTAACATCTTCCTTTCGACACTTGTGCATTAATTTGCAACCGAGCAATATTGTTGCAAATCATGTCATAGGATCATTGATGTCGCTGATCCTGATACCTTTGTTACCCCTTTTTTCTCCATACTTCACTTTGATCTCATCTGAGATGGATTTCTCCTTAGTTTTGTCTTATAGGTATTGCTTTGGATTCTCTCCATCTATGGGTAGCCCTGTAATCACTACGATGAGGTCGACTTTGATAGGCACTGGCCTATCCATCCACAAGATGCCTTCGTGCACCCTCACTAACAATTGTTTGACACATTCGTTTATGTGTTTCCTATGCCCAAAGTGTGGTATGTCTAGTAAGTTTATGATGTCGATGTTGTACAGTCCCAGGATCCACTACGTAGGCTCCAAGAATGGCGCGCCTGATGGGCCTTCTCCTCTGCTCTCTAGGTAGCTCTGTGGTGCCAAATATGGGAAATTTATGGCGTCAAAGACATCATGGTAGGATTATTTAAGGCTATCGGTCTTCACTCCCTTGGGAATTTTCGACATCACTATACCTAGTTCTTCCTGTGTGTTTTGCACACCCTACACAGTGATTTCTACTCTCACCTTATTTTTCCCTTGTGGGGATGATACCCCACCCTCTAGTACGACCTCTTTCTCTGTTTCATGCTCTGGTTCTGGCTCTAGGCCCTGTTGTGTGAAACCCATGGTTGTTTCTTCTTGCTGCGACCATTTTTCCCTAGATGCGTCAGATTTCGTTCGTTCAACATCCTCTTTCGGATGCTCGATCTCTTGTGCGGGTTGTTTCTCCTCTTCCACATGCAATGTGGTCTGCTCGTACTCCGGTGTGTGGATTTTTTCCACATCCACCACTATGAGCATCTCGTTTGTTCTGGTTTGTGGAACCCAAGTGCTACTCCATGTGTTTCATCCAGTTCTGCTCGATGCTCCAACCCTCAGTGGTGACATGGCGAGGAAATCCGAGCTAAAGGCTTCCGAATCGAAATATGGTAGCGCAAATTCACACTCTATCGCTCTTCCACTTGGCTCTGCATTCTTCTCATTAGAAAATAACACAATGGGTGGCTTCCCCCCCTTTTTTCAACTTTATAGCGAGGCAGAGAAGTGATAGTTGTCTCGCACTCACAGTTGTCGCTTTTTCATTTTTTTTTGTGTTTCATGTGTGTTGTACCTTTATATCCGTTAACTTCTCTTCTGCGCACAATTTTTTCGAACCCTGGTTTTCTTGCAGTGCACTGTTCTATTTTACTAGTTCTATTCCATCAAGACCCTCCATGTGCGTCGATTTATTTTTATTTTTATCCCCTTTTTACTTTTTATGGATTTTCTTATTTTTATTCTTTTTATTTCTTTTTCTCATTTTCTCTCCCTTACTTCTACTATAATACACTATATACATATTTCCTTACTGCGCGGTAAATTTCTAGGTGCTAGGAGGTCGACTGTCTCTATACAGTTTTAGTCGACTCCCATTGATCATTCCTATGAGTTCTGTACCTCCTAAATCCTTCAACTGTACAACTCCCCTCTCTGTGACAATCTTCACTTCATATGGTCCCAACCAATGCATTCTGAATTTTCCTGGATGATGAAGAAATTTACTATCATACACCAAGACTAGGTCTCCCTCCTTGAAACTCTTCCTTTTAATATGTCTGACACGCCAATATTTTTTCCTTTCTTTTTGTACTTCTTGGTGAAATCCTTCTAGAATCCTATCTTCTTCCATCTCCATCATCTGACTTATCCTTGCTTGTATTGCACCTCGTTCTGTCATGTTGGTGATTGTTGCTACGCGTAGACTAGGTACCAAAAATTCTAATGGCACCATTGCTTCTTGTCCATACACCAAACTGAATGGTGTACGTCCTGTTGAATTTTTTCATGTATTCCTATATGCCCATAATACTGTTGGTATCTTCAAATCCCAATCATCCATGTTGACATCGTAGATCTTTGTTAAAGCATTCTCTAGGATCTTATTAAAGGATTCCACTATTCCATATGCTTGAGGGTGATAAGGTGTAATTGTTTATGATAGACTTAAAAATCCTCAGGCATAGCCTTGATAGTACTATTGATAAAGTGAGTTCCTTGGTCACTCATCAAAATCCTTGGGCATCCAAATCTAGTGATCACTTTCTCAAACAGGAAGTGTGTTGTTTTCTATGCGCTACAATCTTTTACTTGTGTTGCTTCTTCCCATATCGTTAACTACTCTATCGTAGTAATGATATACCTTGATCCTAACCTCTTTGTTGTGGTTTAACTCTCTCTTTCTACCCTTCTTGGACTGACCCAGGTTCAAGTCTACCATGGTTTCCAAAAATACCCCTTTAAAACTATTGGCCCCTCTGGTAAACCAGAAGGCAACGCAGTACACATAGTGCACTGTGCAGTCTCACCCGATATAGTTCTATTGGTGGATACAATTCTCAAGTGATTGCACCCTAGGAATGAGTGGGCATCTGGGATTAAACTCTGTGATATTCATTTGTTACTTTAACATTTGTTTATATTGAATATCCTATCATTCTTATTCAAGCATGTAAAATAACATATCTAACTAGTCTTTCACGCATTTTTCTAACATCTATTCATTGAAAGTAAAGGAAATACACAATATTCAATCACATAACACATTCTCTACCGTGGTTCACCCCTCTTGGGCTACATCCACAAAGATTTGGATTCTCTTCTCTTTTATTATGGTGTTTCCAAAACTATAGCGCCTCATGCATTACAATTCTCCCCAGACATGTCGAGATCTACAATGAGGCGGACTAGATCACACCAGGCTCCTTAGCCTTTGATCTAACCCTCAAGAACTACCTTATTCCCTCTCCTCATCTCAACAACTTACAACACAGATCAGATTTATAGTCATTCTTTCTTGGAACAACATAGTAACAATGACCAAAACCACGAACCAACGCCGACCCAAACCTCCTAGGTACCTACTTATACATGTTTTTGGCTTACCATCCATTACATCTTCTTACCAAAACCCTAACCCTATCATGGCTAGGTCTTCTTGTATGTGCTCCTCGCATGTTTTCTTCTTTTGCATGCGCCTCTGTCTTGCACGTGATGCTTTTCCTGCATGTGCATCTACCTTACATGTGCTTCTTTTCCTGCCATCTGTATTTCTCCCAGGTCGTTCTTTTCTCCCAAAATGGGCCTGCACCCAACACATTACATGGCATTTACCTTGATCTACGAGACTTGGAGGGCGAGTTGTTCAACATTAAAATTCGGCATGAAATCAACGTGGCACCTATGAAAAGTTACATTGAAGAATGGTTCAAGAAATCTATCGATAAACTGACAAATGAAGGGAAAGAAGCAGTTGAGACGATTCTTGTAATTGTTGATGAAAATGATAAAATGCCATCAGCAAGAAAATGAAGACACGAGTGACCATCATAGTAAGTTTATGTTGATCACATATTTATTTTCTTTATTAAGTCCTTCATCTAGTTATTCCACCTCTTTCACTAGAAAGGTTTAACCGAAAACTGATAACTCCTCTTTTCTTCTTACCAGGTCTTGTTTTTCTTCTACCGCCCATCGTCTTCCTTTTAAGAGATTATTTCTTGTATTTATTTTCATTATGGTTCGTGGGACCCCCAATCCCATTATTTAAGATGAACGCATTTTAAATTTCAAAGAATATGTAACATACTATATATTTTTTATAAATTTCAAGAGAACTACTTTGGGAAGAATCTCGACTGTGCTTTGTAACCCTATTTTCAGAATATAAAGTATTTGAGGTTGATCTATCATTATCTTTATTTGAGCTACCCATGTGTCCACTCTATTAAATTTCTCTTATGCATGTGGATCATCTTCTTTTTTATTTTATGTGATCATAAATCTTTATCTTAAACGATGATGGATGTGAGGAAATTTTACTTATTTTCATTAAATGTGTGAAGTGTGTGATTCCTGGTCCTTTCTCAGGAACTTTCTTTAAAAAGAAAACAAAAAACATTTCCCTTTTATTTTCTCGTGATATTTATGTCTCTTTGAAATACTACAAAAAACTTCTGTCAAGTCCCACATTCTGGATATTTAAGAAATCTCGAGTACCACCTCTATAAAAACGGAGGGGGATTTCCATCCTTGTGAGGTTTCTGTTTCGGTCCTAACGGATTCAAGCGTCAACATTTTTGGCGTCAAGTTTCCGTATATGTGCATATATGAAAGTGCTTCCATAAATGCACATTAAGGAAAGATATTCTATAAATGTGCATATACGAAAGCACTTTCCATATATACTAATTTATGGAAGTGCTTCCATAAATGCGCACATACGAAATCACTTCCCTAAATGTACATATTATACGGAAGAACTTCCATATATGCGCATTTACTGAAGCGCTTCCGTAAATGAGCATATTATACAAAAGCACTTCCATAAATGCACATTTATAAAATCTCTTTCATAATTATGCATATCATATGGAAGCACTTAGGTAAATGTGCATATGGAAGAGCTTCCATAAATTCACATATATGGAAGCGCTTATGTACATGCACATATTATATGGAAACACTTTTATAAATGTACATATAGGGAAGGGATTTTGTATATGCACATATACAAAAAGTGCTTCCATAAATGTGAAATTACAGAAGCACATCCGTGTATGTGCATTTACAAAAGTTCTTCCATATAATATGCACATTTACATAAGCGCTTATGTATCTACACATATATGAAAATCACTTCCGTAAATGCACATATACAAAATTCTTCCATATATGCGAATATACAAAAACGTTTCCGTATATGCGCATTTACAGAAGTTCTTTCCATAAATGTGCATATACAAAAGTGCTTTTATAAATGCACATATTATATGGAAGCACTTCCATATATGTGCATTTACAAAAGTGTTTTTTTATATGTTGTATATGTTCATATACGTAAATGTTTCTGTATATGCGCATTTACAGAAGCGCTTTCTATGTATGCGCATATACAAAAGCCATTTCATATATGCACATTTACATAAGCACTTTCCATAAATGCACATATTTTACAGAAGGGATTTCGTAAATGTGCATATATAGAAGCACTTTCGTATATGTGCATTTACAAAAAAAAATCACGCAAGCGCTTCCATATTATGTACATTTATGGAAGCAATTCCGTAAATACAGATTTATGGAAGCACTTTTCTATAATGTGTGGATTTATGGAAATGCTTCCATAAATGTGCATATATGGAAGGGATTCCATATAATATGTGCATTTACAGAAGTGTTTCCATATATGGACATGTCTTAACTCATACGACATGTGCATTTTTTAATTAATAAAAGGCCATGGCTTAACTAATACAACATGTGAACAAGCAACCTCTATTATACATGGAGGCAAAATTGAGCATTCAAATAAACTGCAAATATTGAATTAGGACTCACTTAGATTTTTAATAACATAGTCTGCATGACTTAACCAAGTGAAATATCAATTGATCATATCAGTATCCCATAATGCAGACAGTATATCCATACTCACACCCAAATTGGATGATCAAGTCCACGACTAGGAAAACTTGGCAAAACTACAGGCCATAACTTAGCTTATAAATTAATCAAATATTTAAAATTTCATAAGAAAAATTGAAGGATTTACCATTTATGTCTGCTCTTGTTATCCTATAATCTATGGCTCTCCCAATAAACCCTCCATGCCAAGTACCTGAAACCCAACTTGAAGAGAAAATGAAGGAGAACCCTACATACCCATGTGGATTGGATCCTTGGCAACATCATGTGGAAGAAGACATCAAGAGTGTGGTGATGTTCGTGTGTTATTTCCTACCATCACCCTCCATCTGAATGGATTGAACATAGTTTTTTTTTAAATACAATTGTGGGCAAATGTGAGGAGATCAACTACACCCATTTGAATTTTGAATTTGAAACCAAGCATACATCATATTTAAGGATTTAAAGTGCATTTCCAACTTAGCAATCGGTCCTTATCATAGAAATGGTGTGCAAACAACAAATATGGTGTTAACAGAGATGTCATCAAGTTGAGGGGATGGAGGGAAAATGGATGGCCGAAATTAGTGACTATGTCATCCATATCATATATCGTAGGCACCGCATATCGTATGGAACATTCATATGGTTAATGGGAGGTATAGACATGGGTGATGGGAATGTGCATGTGTAGGAGGGATGGGGCATATGCATGCCCATCTAGTCTGCAGAGTCTTAAAGACTCTGTAACTAGGTGGATAGTGCTTGCTATTATCGTCAAGCCTTGGTTGTCTGTCCTCTTCCAACTAAAACCTATATTATATCCAATATCTCATCACCTATCGAAGAGGGATATTTTTATTATCCAATCAAGCATCTTGCAGATTGTAAATAAGGTAGTGATGCAGGAGCATCGCCAACAAAGCATAAGTGGAAGACAGCTTAGCGCACTAGTGCACATTTTGAAGTGATAATTTTGAATTAAAGGTGGCGTATCATGCAAATATTATGAAAAGATTGAAATTTATGAACATCTTTAATGTTTTGGAGCTGGACAATCACATGATATCATTGGAGAATGTATTTTCTTTTAATCAAGCTGCATGCAGTACATAATCGATGTGTTTGATCTTATCTGTCTATCACAAATATTTATTGTAATAAATCCTAAGTAGTTGAACGATTTTATTTCGATATGATAGCACTGGGGTAGCATGGAGGGAAATGTCTATGAGCTTGTGTTGTATAAATAAATATATTGTTGCCCAAATGAGGCTTCTGATAGTTGTTGTTGAAACTATTGTAGAGGTTGTTGGCATTTTAGTCGTTGAGAGATTGTTGCCATTGTAGCTGAGAGTTGAGAGTTGTTGAGAAGAATTGTATAAACCCATTTATATAACAGTTGAATGAATATAACAGAGGAGCATTGTTCCAAATGTATGGTGTTGTTGTGTCTATATGAATGAATGAATGGTAGACTTTCTGTTTATTTACAATTCTCTGTTATTTCTTGTTCTTACGTTATGAATGTGGTTACATGGTTGAATGTATGAATTTGTGAAGATTTAGATAAGTTTCAATTGGTTCTCTTCTACGAGCAAGTGCAAGTGTGCATAGTGTTCGCAAGGTGTGCATTGATAGAGTCTATTTCGACTCATAAGCTCAGAAGAGATAACATGAAACTTATGTCTACAAAGACAGCATAGCATTTGCAAGGTATGCGTGACAAAGTTTGATTTGACTCAAAAAGTTCAGGAGAGATAGCTTGAAAGTGTGCATAGACCAAAACACACTTAGATCCATATTGTTTAGGGGGAACAATAGAGCATGGAAGGACTGTTGCAAGGAGTGCACAGTCATCCTTCAAAATTCAAGATTGATGGAAGCTTGTCGTAAATGTGTGCAGAGTCGATACTGGGATAAGTATCAAGAAATCTTTCTGAGAAGTTCAGAGTGTTGGGGAGAAGAAATTCCAAGAGAGGTAACTTGGAGATTTGCATGCAGAGAGTGCATATTGTCTGCAAGGAGTGCGCGACAGAGTATTTTGACTCAGAAGCTTAGGAGGAGTAGCGAAATTCATGCACAAAGAAGCTAAGTTGTGGAGGAGGACCTATTGCAAGGTGTTCACAGGTTGAAATTCAACTAAGTGTTGAAGAAAGTTCTCTAAGGAGAAAAAGTCCGAGAAAGAAAAATATCAGGTGGGAGAGCGGCGAGAAATATTTAAAGGGAGGATCCCTTTAAGGTTTCCCAAAATTAACGAGAAAGATCCATCCAGGAGGGATCGGGATCATTCCAGACCTGTCAGATCTAGGAAATTTGCATGGAGGTTAGCCGTGAAGCATTTCAACACTTCGTAGTTTGGAGTGTTTAAAGTGTTTGAGAAGCAGGGTCGTAGTTCTGAAGTCGTGAAGTGATCCTATCTGTTGGCTGCAAGGAGGATACATGGCAGTGGATTAGAAAATCCAGGATATAGAGATCTAGAGAATTTGTGTGTGGAGTAGGTGGAATCTTCGCGAAGTCATGAAGGGCGTAGTATAGTTGGACCGTCAGATCCAGGAAGACACACGACCTAGATTTGTGTATTGCGACATAAAGTGTTTCGGAAGGAAACAAGGGTGGAGGTCATAAAATTGTCGAAGCTGAAGTTATGAAGGGAGCTAGCCCGCAGTCACATCCATGGTCACATTGGAGAAGGAGTCTAGTGTGGGAGATAGTACCCACAAATTGGTGTTGCTAGAAGTGCTAGAGAGCAGGGTTGCGAGTAACTTGAACCTGTAGGTAACATTAGAAGGACTTGTGTGAGTTAATTGTTCAGGGTCTGTTGAAGGCCCGAAGAGCCAATTTGGCTCAGGAATTTGAAGATCCAAGATCGAGAGGTCGCATAATCCCCAAAAGGCAAGGTCGGGCTGCATCAAGTGGTATCAGAGGACAAAAAATTGATTTATTTAGGTAGAGGAGAGAAAGAGGTAGGATGATATCATCAAGTGGTATCAGATACATCAACACAATGTCGCCAAAAAGACGTGCATAACCACTTGTATAAAATTAAGATATGGAAAGGGAAATGACAGAATTGCGCTTAATATTGGATGCCATGGAAAAAATGCAAAGGAGAGCACTTGATGCTGGAGACATCAGTGATGCAGAGAATGAAGAACTTGTAGTAGAGGATGTTGCAAAAGAATGATTGCTGAAAGCAGTTGTCAAGTTGGGAGCTAGATCAAAGATAGACATCCCAATGTATGAAGGTAATTTGGACGTGGAAGAATTGCTTGAATGGATACTAGGAATGGACAAGTATTTTGACTATGAAGATGTCGATGAGGAGGAAAAGGTGAAACATGCGGTCACCAGATTAAAAGGACATGCAACATTGTGGTGGGATGAACTGCAGGCTGACAAAAAAAGCAAAGGAAAAAAAAATATTAACAGTTGGGATAGAATGGTAGCCAAGTTAAAAGCTAAATTCATACCCCAAGATTACCAGATAAATCTATTCAAGAGATTGTAGAACCTGAGACAGAAAGGAATGCAAGTCAAAGAGTACACAAAGGAGTTCTATAGACTGAACACCAGGGCTGGACAAAGAGAGAGAGATGAGGATTAAGTTTCCAAATATATAAAAGGCCTGAGATATGAAATCCATGATAAAATCAACATGATGACAGTAAGGAAAGTGGAGGACACTTATCAGATTGCGCTGAAAGAAGAGGAGAAGTTGGCCAGAAAGCAGAGTCAACGAAGCAGAGGAAGAAGTTTAAACATAGGCAAGGGAATTGCCCATGACAAAACACAGAAGCCCAAAGGTGAGACTGAGAAACCACATAGTCACTCTGAAAGAGGAGGAATTTCCCAAGGAAGACAAAGTGGTGGTAGAAAATATTTTCCTCGAGGAAGAGGAAGAGGTAGAGGAGGAGAGGTGAAGTGTTATGTCTGTGGAAAATTAGGACACATGTCTTGGAAATGTCCCGATAGGAAGAAGAAAGGAGGTGAAGCTCACATTTCGGAAGTGAAAAAGTGAAATGTTGAAGCAGAAGGTGCAAAAGATGGAAGATCTCTGATGATGATTAAGGTTCTCCTAAAGCCGGAGCCATAGGTTGAAAATCTAGTGTAGAGGAACGGTTTGTTCAGGACAGCTTGCAAGACTAAGGATAGAGTATGCAAGGTGATAATTGATAGTGGGAGAAATGATAACTTAGTATCCACAGATATGGTGGAGAAACTGGAGCTAGGGACGACTGCACATCCAAGTCCGTATAAGGTATCATGGTTGCAAAAAGGTCATGAGGTAACGGTAACTAAACAATGCCTTGTTGAATTTAAAATAGGAGGATATAGAGATGATATTCTGTGTGATGTGATTCCCATGGATGTATGTCATTTTTTGTTGGGGAGACAATGGTGGTATGAAAAGAATGCCATTCATGATGGGAGAAATAATACTTATACTTTGGAGAAGAATGGCAGGACACACATGTTGCTGCCAATTGAGGAGAAGAAAGTAAAGGAAGAAGCCAACATGAGAATACTTCTCATGAATGGGAAGGAACTCCTGAGTGAAGTTAAGAAGGAACAGGAGATGCAGTTTGCTGTGGTGAGGAAACCTAGAGTTTTCCTTACGAGTACTTCTATGGATGATCTGCCTGAAGAAGTTCAGGAACTATTGGAGAATTTTGTTGAACTAGTAGTGGATGAGTTTCCAAGCTCATTTCCACCTATCAGGAGTATTAGCCATCACATTGACTTAATACCAAAAGAAAGTTTGTCGAAGAAAGCAGCGTATAGATTGACACCTCAAGAAAATGAAGAGGGAAAGAGACAAGTCCAGGATTTGATGGACAAAGTTTTGTTCATAGAAAGCTTGAGTACATGCGCAGTACCAACTGTGTTGAGTCCGAAGAAGGATGGAGGATGGAGAATGTGTACAGACTCAAGAGCCATAAAAAAAAATCACCATTAGGTACATATTTGAAATTTCCATTGCCAAGGATGGATGACTTAATGGATTGCTTAAGTGGAACGAACTGTTTTTCAAAGATAGATTTAAAAAGTGGATATCACCAGATAAGGATGAGAGAAGGTGATGAGTAGAAAACAACCTTCAAGAAAAATGAGGGGTTGTATGAATGACTTTTTATGTCGTTTGGCCTAACAAATGCCCCGAGTACTTTTATGAGGTTGATGAATGAAGTGTTGAAAGATTTTAATGGTAAGTTTGTGATTGTATATCTGGATGATATACTGGTCTTCAGTAAAACTAAAGAAGAGAATTTGAGACACTTAACATTAGTGATGAGGAGATTGCAATGGGAGAAGTTTTTGATAAACTTAAAGAAATCCTCTTTTAGGAAGACATAACTCATTTACTTGGGTTTTGTGATCTCTTCAAATGAATTGAATATGGAACCCGAGAAGGTGAGAGCAATCAGAGAATGGTCGTCACGAAGGAGTATATTTGAGGTGAGAAGCTTCCATGGATTAGCGAGTTTATATCGAAAGTTCATTAGAAATTTCAGTGAGATCAGTGTAAAAATGATGGATACGGTGAAGAAAATACACAAGTCTTTTAAATGGACAGAAGAAGCTGAGAAAAGATTCAATATATTAAAGGAGAGGATAACAGAACAACCGATTCTGGTCTTGCCAGATTTCGGGAAGACATTTCAAGTAAGATGTGATGCGAGTGGAGTTGCAATTGGAACAGTCTTGAGCCAAGACAATAGGCATGTTGCATATTTCAGTGAGAAGTTGAATGATACTAAAAGGAAATACTCCACATATGATAAAGAGTTTTACGCAATAATTCAAGCCTTGAAGAAATGGAGGCACTATCTTGTTCCAAAGGAGTTTGTTTTGTATAGCGATAATCAAGCTTTACAATTCATAACCAAATGGGAGAAGTTAATTCAAAGACATGCTAAGTGGATAGAGTTTATGCAAAATTTCAATTTTTTCATTAAACATATTTTTGGCAATGCTAACAAGGTTGTTGACGCATTGAGCATGATATGTTTGATTCTGCAGGAATTTCAAGTGAAAACCTTACGGTTTGAACACCTTAAGGAGATGTATCATGATGATCCATGTTTTAAAGAGGCATATGAAGCATGTACGAATATTTTGCTCAGAGACAAAAGTGAGTGGACAAAATACCTGATTCAAGATGGATTGTTGTTTAAAGGTTGCCAGTTGTGCATACCAAAATGCTCGATGAGAGAGAATCTGTTGAAGGAAAAGCATAGTGGAGGTCTATCCGGAAATTTTGGCCATGGAAAAATATTTTCCCAATTAAAGAGTTCATATTATTGGCCAGGTATGAGGGAAGAAGTGAAGAAGTTTGTGAAGAGATGTAAGATTTATCAGTATGCCAAGGAAAATAAACAAAATACTGGGTTGTATCAACCATTTCCTATTCCAGAGAGGCCTTGCGATGCCATAAGCATGGATTTTGTGTTGGGATTGCCAAGGACACAAAGAGGAAGTGATTCCACATTTTTGGTAGTTGACAGATTTTCAAAGATGGCACACTTTATCCCATGCCAGAAGACCAGTGATGCAACGAACATTGCTAATATTTTTTTCAAGGAAGTTGTGAGACTACATGGGTTTCCCAAGAGTATTGTCTCAGACAGAGATACCAAATTTGTTGGCCATTTATGGAGAACATTGTGGAAAATCTAGGAACAGAACTATCCTTTAGTTCTGCATATCACCCTCAAATGGATGGACAGACTGAGGTGGTGAACCAGAGTTTAGGATATTTACTGAGAAGTTTGGTCATTGAACATCATAGTCAGTGGGATCAGATTCTAGCAAAAGAATATTTTGCATACAATGACTCGGCAAACATAAGTACCAGAAAGAGCCCATTCCAGATAGTATATGGAATGAAGCCAAGGGGAGTGTCAGAGTTAATATATCTATAGTATAGTGAATTTAGAAGCGATGGAGCCGAAGACTTCGCTGCAAAAATGAAGGAGCTTCATAATCAGATCAAAGAGTAGTTGCAGAAGAGCAACAATGGATATAAACGCAGAGATGATCAACATAGGAGGAAACTTCAATTTGAAGTTGGAGATAAAGTTCTATCATATCTCAGGAAGGAGAGGTTCCCAAGAGGAACATATAACAAGATGAAGCTGAAGAAGATAGGACCGTGTAATATCCTAAGAAAATTTGATGAGAATGCTTATGAGATAGAGATGCTAGAAGACGTGGGTATATCGCCCATATTCAACGTTCCATACCTGTATCCTTACAGGGAAGGTGACAGAGGATCAAAATATTAGAAAGAGATGCAGTGGGAGAAGCAGATGCTTGTAGCAGGGAAGCCGCATATGGAGAAGATCATAGATCAGAGAACTGGTAAGAGGACCAGAAGGAAGACATATTTTGAGTATTTGGTAAAATGGAAAGGATGCCCAATAGAATATGCCACTTGGGTAAACAAAGAGGATATCTAGAAGCATGGAAGGTCAGTGCAGGGGCTCACGGACAAGAGTCTATGAAGTTTTAGCTAGAGGAGTATGATGTAGGAGCATCACCAACAAAGCATGAGTGGAAGACATCTCAGCGCACTAGCGTGCGTTTTGAAGTGATAATTTTGAATTAAAGGAGGCGTATCATGCAAATATTCTGAAAGGATTGAAATTTATGAACATCTTTAATGTTTTGGAGTTGGACAATCGCATGAGATCGTTGGAGGATGTATTTTCTTTTAATGAAGCTGCGTGCAGTACAAATTCGATGTGTTTGATCTTATCTGTCTATCACAAATATTTATTGTAATAAATCCTAAGTAGTTGAATGCTTTTATTTTGATAGGATAACACTGAGGTATCTTGGAAGTAAAACTCTATGAGCTCGTGTTGTATAAATAAATGTATTGTTGCCCAAATGAGGTTGTTGATAGTTGTTATGGAAACTATTGTAGAGGTTGTTGGCATTTTAGTCGTTGAGAGATTGTTTCCATTGTAGCTGAGAGTTGAGACCTGCTGAGAAGCATTGCATAAACCCATGTATATAATTGTTGAATGAATATAACAGAGGAGCATTCTTCCAAATGTCTAGTGTTTTTGTGTCTACCTGAATGAATGAATGGTAGACTTTCTATTTATTTCCAATTATCTGTTATTTCTTGTTCGTATGTTATGAATGTGGTTACATGGTTGAATGTATGAATCTTTGAAGATTTAGATAAGTTTCAATTTTTTCTCTTCTACAAGAAAGTGCAAGTGTTCATAGTGTCCGCAAGGTGTGCGTTGACAGAGTATGTTTCGACTCATAAGCTCAGAAGAGATAACCTGAAACTTATGTCTGCAAAGAATGCATAATGTCTGCAAGGTGTGTGTGACAGAGTCTGCTTTGACTCATAAAGTTCAAGAGAGATAGCTTGAAGGTGTGCGTAGACTGAAACTCACTCAGAGCCATATTGTCCAGGGGGAACAATAGAGCGTGGAAGGACTATTGCAAGGAGTGCACAATCATCCTTCAAAAGTCAAGATTGAAGGAAGCTTGTCGCAAATGTGTGCAGAGTCGATATTGGGCTAAGTATCGAGAAATCCTTCTGAGAAGTTCAAAGTGTTGGGGAGAAGCATGTCCAAGAGAGGTAACTTGGAGCTTTGCATGCAGAGAGTGCATATTGTCTGCAATGAGTGCACAGTAGAGTATTTTGACTCAGAAGCTCAGGAGGAGTAGTGAAATTCGTCCACATAGAAGCTAAGTTGTGGAGGAGGGCCTGTTTCAAGGTGTGCACAGACTAAAATTCGACTAAGTGTCGAAGAAAGCGCTCTAAGGAGAAAAAATTTGAGAAAGAACAAGCTCAGGCGGGAGAGTAGTGATAAATCTTCAAAGGGAGGAGCCCTTTAAGGTTTCCCAAAATTAACGAGCAATATCCATCCAGGAGGGATCAGGATCATTCCAGATCGTCAGATCTGGGAAAGCTGCACGAATTTTAGCCGTGAAGCATTTCAACACTTTGTAGTTCGGAGTGTTTAAAGTGTTTGAGAAGTAGGGTCGCCAAAGTCACGAAGTCGCAAAGTGATCCTAGCCATTGGTTGTGAGGAGGATACATCACAACGGATTATAAAATATGGGAGATAGAGGTCCGGAGAAGTTGTGTGTGGAGTAGGTGGAATATTTGTGAAGTCGCAAAGGCCATAGTATAGCTAGACCGTTAGATCCAGGAAGACACGCGACAACGATTCGCGTATTGCGGAATAAAGTGTTTCAGAAGGAACCAAGGGCGAAGGTTGTAAAATCATCGAAGCCAAAGTTACGAAGGGAGCTGGCCCATGGTCACATCCTTGGTCACATTGGAGAAGGAGTCTAGCGCGGGAGCTAGTACCTAGAAATTGGTGTTGCCACAAGCGCCAGAGAGCAGGGTTGCGGGTAACTTGAACCTGCAGGTAACATCAGAGGGACATGTGTGTGTTAATTGTTTAGGGTCTGTTGAAGGCCCGAAGAGCCAATTCGGCTCAGAAATTTGAAGATCCAAGACCGGGAGGTCACAAAATCTCCAGTAGGGAAGGGGGTGCTGCATCAGGTAGTGTGATTGGGTATTGGTTGATATTTGTTCATTTTTGTTCATTTTTGTCTTTTGTGCACCAGTGTGGTTATAAAGTTAATGGATTTTTTTCACAATGATCCTAATGCTTGAAATAAAATACAAGAATGCCCTTATCCATGTTTGACATTAAAACAACATACCCTATTCACTTGTGAGTGTTGAGTTATTTATATATATTTGCTCGTTGGAAGGAGGATTATAATCATTTTTAATTTGTGTGTGAATTAAAGTAGCTACTCTCTGTTACTGAACTATAAGTCCATCATTCAAAGTTCCCATTCAAGTCTACTTAACAATCCAATAAAAAATACATAGGTGGCCACACTAAAATTTAGGCCCATCACTCAAGGTTCCCATTGAAGTCTATTGAACAATACAATAAAAAAGACATAGGTGGCCACACTAAAATTTAACCATTTGTGAGTGTCTTCTTGAAGAAACTACAAAGATGGACAAGTTATAAGTCTCACCGCTTTATTCTACAAATTTTTCATTCACAATAGAGGAATTTCTCTTTCACACTTTTAATTTTTAATGGGATAATAATCTTAATTTTAGAAAATTATTTTTTAGGATAATTATGGAAAAGATGTCTGTTAAATTACTTTATAGATTTGAAATAATTCTTTATTTATTTATGAATAATATATATTAAAAAAAAAAAATTAATTAATCATTAATAATAAATTTGTTATTTTTAAATTATTCATATAGAGTAAATTAAAAATTTACTATCATAATAAAATTAAAAAATTATTTATGATATTAAACAATTTATTTAATTAAGCTTATAGATATATATCTATTAAAAATTTATTCATGATATTAAACAATTTATTTAATTAAGTTTATAGATATACAGTTATTAAAAAATTATTCATCATATTAAACAATTTATTTAATTAAATTTATAGACCTATTAAAAATGTATACATTTAATAAGTTTTTAAAAGTTTTTAATTCTTAATGCACTTTTTATGAACAAGATTAAATGTGGTTGTGTTTGAGAAAGAATTTAACATAAGATGCAGTTATATAACCCCCACGGTCGGGATGTTTTGATGTTTAGAAATAATTTGACATCAGATTCATTTCTCTAAACCCGACAGTCGTGATGTTTTTCCTGGACACAGAGATGATTCAACGACTGTGTTTTAGTCTTTCTAGCAATGACGGTTGCCTTTGTAGTATGGAGTGAGGAAGAAAAAATATTGCAGAAGATAGTGTTATGGCAACTCGCTAATTCTGATATTATTAGTTGATTCTGATATTATTTACTTTCGTTGTAGTATACATAACAATGCTTATTTCAAGCGCGTTAATGGTTTTTTTTTTCTCCCATCTTATGATTATTCACATCTTTTTATGAATGTCTAGATTAGTGTTAGATTTTAATGCTTTTTAAATTCTCAGAAGATTTTATAAATCTGGATCATTCCACGGATTTCAACTTCTCTTCGAAAGGGAGAAGGGTGTCCGATCCGATCCATTTATTTAAATAGTCTAGGCAATTAGAGTGGATTGGCTTTATGCAAATGTTGAATGTTACTGCAACTATAATAAATAAACAAATAAACGATTGAGATAATTTTATTGTCCATGAATTATAATATATTCATAATATTTAACTACGATTTACCAGCTGATTTTTTTTGCTACAAGCGGTAATAGTTTTAAGCTTAACATGTCATATATGGTCCTACCATGTGTCATGATTAAACATTCATCTATTACCACCAGGCCTAATATGCATGTTAGTGGTAATCCATGCATATGTTCCCCATATGGTACATTATGTTAGTGGTAATCACGAAGGAAATTATATATTTATGTTTTTTTAAGGAAGATGATAGGTTATATGCATGTTAGTGGTAATCCATGCAGATGTTCCCCATATGGTACATTATGTTAGTGGTAATCACTAAGGAAATTATATATTTATGTTTTTTTAAGGAAGATGATAGGTTATTGCATCAATACTGTAGGAGTTAAGAGTTGTAGATGGATGCAAGAAAATAGTATGGAATGAATACATTACAAGAGATTTTTACATGCTTTGAGATGTTCTTATGAAGTCAATTTCTTGACCCTAACACCCTCTCTGTACATGTATGTTGTAGTAGGTTAAAGCTAGACCTAGATTTATCTTTATATATTTTGTATTTTTCATATATAACTTTTTAATTATTTATTTTTTTATGTCGTTTACTATGAGAGTTATAATTACATGCAATCTAGTAATTTACATTCATGGTAATGTCAATTTATTTTTTATTATTTTAATATAAAAATGTTTTTTAATATTTTAATTCTTTAACATTGTAATTAATATATCTTTGAAAATGGTAATCAAGAATAGCTTATAAATATTAAATGAAGATATAAACTAATACAATTACATTAATAAAAATGATTAATATAAATTGATCTATTCCATTAGTTAACAAAGATGAGAAATGATGCCTATTATATTGAATGTGGTTGTTCTAATACTTATTATATTGGAAGATGATTATTTATTTCAAAATTTCCTTTATAAAAAAAAAAAATGTAAAATCCTACAATATTAGGAATGGAATACTATTTATAAAATTATATAATAAGTATTTATTTATTAATTATTTTGAAATATAAAATTTTATAATAACTATTTTTTATTAATTATATTATATTAATTTTTTATATTTTTTTATCATGAATAAAAAAAATTAAAAATATAAAAGACTTGTCATAAACACCAACTTACCTCACAATTTTAAGTACATTTGTTAAGATCTCGTTAGATCTAAATAAAATGTTGATACAAATCGAAATTTAATTTCCCATTAAAAAAACAAACTTAACTCACAAGTTAAGCCAAATACATAATTTATAGAAAGTCTTATATAGGTTAGTACTTAATTTTTTATTAAAAAATAATTTATTGATTAGTCTTCATTCTTTAAAAATCACTATATATAGATTTTCGAGAAAACGAACATTAATTTTAAACGTTGCAAACATAAATTTTATGTAGGAAGACAAAGAACTCTCATAAGAAATTAGAAGGGAAAGTTTTAGCTCCACTCTGAAGATGGGTAAACATTATGACATCTAAATTGTCTAAATGAAGACCATGAACATCATCCTTATTCCAAACTACCAGCTAAAGTTTTATGTGGATTGTGAAGATGGATATTGTAAACTTTTTTTTGTGGACTGTCATAGAATGAAGAAATTGGACTCGCGTTGGGAGAGATGAGATCCAAGTTGGTTGTGTTGATGGTGTCGTTAACCACGTGGTAGATTGAATAAAGAAAAATCTGTGCAAAACTCATGTCTATAGTTGGATCCACAATTGTTGTTATATAATCGGTTATCACAAGAGTTGCAGTGAGCAATACCAATTGTGTGCGCACCTGAAAACATTTCATGATGTTTTGTTAAATAATAATAATTATCATTTCAACTTAATTGAGAAGATTTTTTGAATGTTATTTCAACTTAATTTATAAGATTTTTTTGAATGTGAATAAGAAAAATTTATAATTTGGAAAAAAATAAAATTAGACTCTCAACCACTAAAATCACTACAAGAATTATAAAACATAAATCAATGTTAGACTGACTCTTTTGTCAAATTGAAATTGCTGCACAGTTCTTCATGTTCAATGAAATGGTAAATGATTTTTCATGATTTAGACGCTAAAAGGTGTATTCTATTTTGTCATGTGTGAGTGGACTAGAAAGTGCAAGCATCAGACCTGAAAGCACTACCAAATCTGTCAAATTTAATCCCTTGGAATTAAAACTGATAGTCAATTGTGTTGAGTTTGAATATACAGATGGTAAATTGTTAAGAACTATTGATTCATTAGCATAGTCTAGACTATCTCTGAGCCCAAGAGGTACTGGATATTCTGAGCCTCCGGCCTTTGAAATGACGTTTTGTGTTAATCCAATTGCAATTTTCCATGGAAGACAACAGATCCATAAATTCTAATAGCACAAAAGTAGGGTACTGGCAATCTTGGCGATGGGATTGCGAGCAGAAAAATTAGTTGATAGTTAATAATGACCATGGAACATGGGCTTTGACTTCGTTGATAAGATGGAAGGCGCGGGCTCTTAGTGTTAGGCTTGGAGGAGCATCCTCCTCACTGGGATCGATTGTTGTTCCTGTCAGAACAAAGATCCATGGCCATTACTTAGTACAGGTGATTAGTGCTAAGTTAAGGCATGTAGAGCACCCAACATAAGTGAGCATACTGCAATTTTTCTCTAGAGAACGCCGGAGAGGCGACCTTTAGAGAACGCCGGAGAGGCGACCTTCACATGGCGTAGCTGGGCGGAGACGGTCACGTTGAAGGCCTGAGAGCAAGTGAGTAAGGTGACGCTGAATATGCTCGATCTGATAGCATTGTTGGAGAAGGAATTTGTTCCAGAGAGAGTCGTCATAGGGCGAAGATCTGAAGAGTTTGGGGACGGCTGACAATTTGCAAATGTCTCGTGGAGTGGTGAAGGAGAGAATGGTCGATGTACATTTCTCTGGAAACTTGGCTAGATTAATCTCGGCTAGATTAATCTCATGTTTGTCGTAGTCATTCACTGAAATTCTCCAAGGTGGCCTCAGGATCTCCTAACCACAATTATGAATAAAATTTCGATGGCTCCTGCTCAAATTCAAATGAATGGAATGCTGCTGAAATTTTCAAAAATAAACACGCTCATTTTCAAATTCAAATGGGCATGACGCGCTCAAATTCAAATTGGGCATGACGTCTGCCTGTACGCCGAGTCCCTTCAAATCTCCGGTAGGCTGTCGTCCCCTCAACCTTGGTCGACAATCAATGTACGACGATCATTGCGCTGCAATATGCTATGGACAAAAGGACATGGACATCCGCATACGCTACGCTTCTATGCAACAATGGGCATAAGCCACTGGGTTGATGTAAATCGCCTCAGTTGGTCAACCATACCATGGGTTTATCCACCATTGATGAGCATCCATCCACTACAACCATACTATGGGTTTATTCACCATCATCGATGAGGCATCCATCTATTATAGAGTTTTAAAGACACTGCAGCAGGCTGGATATTGATCTCATTCTATCATTCTATCGATGAGGCATTCATCTAGGGCTGGAATTTCAAATTTATCTAAGGCTGGAATTTCAAATTTATCTTGTTTGTTAAGTGAAATTTTGATGACGGTCATTTGTTTTTCATGTCCATCATTTTAGTTTTACCCCAAATTCATGAGTGTCAAATTGTTTATCAGTGAATGGATATTCAATTAACTATTAACACTTTATGTGAACTAGGACTATGGACTAATTAAATTTCAAGGATTGGGAGTCTGAAACTAATTAAATTTTGTCTATTGTTATATTTAATCCTTCAACAAACCTTTGCCCAACCCCTCTTAAGTAGTGTGACGCCTTGATAAGTGACATACTATAGTAAACTAAGCACCTAGAATTTATGACGAGTTGAAATTTTTTATACCAATAAATTTTGACATGTGGATTTTGTATCCACGAGTCAAATACATCNTAATGAAATCTTTGTGTCAGGGACCTCAAATGCTAATGCAATCTCTCTCTCAGGGATCTTTGATTATGATCATTAAAATACTTATTCAGCACGTCAATCACAACAACAACTTGTAATGGGATACGTGGCCATATTAATTTTTTTTAAATTTGATTAATTTTTTAATGAGATACGTGGTGATATTAAGTTTTTTAAAATTTTATTATTTTTTTAAAAATAAATGTCAAGGTAGAGATATTTAGTAGCATATCTGTTATCAATTACAAAATAGTATTTGAAATTTAAAAAAATCTAAAAAAGATTTTTAAATTTAAAAAAATTCATTTTAATGAAAAGAATTTGAAAAAACTTTATAAAACTTTTGGAAAAAAAAAAATTCACAATAGAATCAACTTTTTTGAATAACGAATCGATCGGTATAATCCCTTCTGTGGCAAGGGATTAATAAAAGGACAAGATGCCAACTGTAAAAGTAGTGGTGTTGGTCGGCCATTGAACAACTCTAAAGTATTGCTATATCCGACAAAATTTGCAACCCTAAAGTAGCGGCGAAGTTTCGGTTGACATGTCTTGTCGACCTCTATCGTTTCTTCCCACAAAATTAATGTCTTCTCAAAACCGAATGGCTATTGAATTTCAAACTTTGTAAGTCACCAACATAATCCATATTTACACATATATTTAGATGGAATTTTGTAAATTCTTATTTTTAATAATATAAAAATGAAATTAAGTTTTATATAATTTGGGTTTTTAGTGTTTGTAGTTTTCACACTACTTTGAATGGGATTGAAGTTTAAAAAAAATCAAGATTTTCTAATTTTATGCTTTGAATGGGATTGAAGTTTAAAAAAATCAAGATTTTCTAATTTTATGCGTGGATATTTAAAAAGATTATATCAATTTTTTTTCTTAAAATTATGTGGATGAAAAATAAATATTTTTATTTATATTTTTTTAAGTTAAAAGTAGTTTTTAATTTTTTTAATAATATGGTAAGATATTCCTATTTCAATGTCGAGCATAAAATTGAGAAGTTATTTGTTTCTTAATGTTTCTATTTTCGAAGTTCTTTACAAATAAATTATTGAAGGAGCAACATATGTTGTAGGGATGGCCAAAATTGCATCATGAAATCCACTCAACCTAGGTAAGGAAGTTGCTTTGCTTTGTCATTGAGAAATAGTTTATTGACCATTAGGATATTCTTGCATATCCAAGGACCTTGATTTGTTAATTCCTTCACATGGAAAAGGTCACTGAATCGGAACAAGAAAAATTCACGTCCTTGTGTGAGTATAGTGCTAATCATTGGATTACCATACCTTCATCGTACACATTCATGATGAACTTTTTAGAGGCGTTGAGTTCCATTGCTAGGTGCTAGTCCAAACTTGTCATATTGAATGATTATATAAAGGTTAGGGATCATCATACACATTGCCTAACCTTAAATGTTGTTAGCTTAATAAGCCAACAATATCACACTTAAAATTAAAAAGACAATATAAACTTACCACCCACAATTATATAGATAAAAAAAATTTAAACTAAAATTCAAAATCCTAATAATTCAATTTTTTCCATTCAATAAATACATACATTTTAATCCTAATAATTCAATTTTTTCCCTTCAATAAATACATATATTTTAATGTTTCCATCTTAACTTACTCTTTTAAACAATAAAAAGTTTAACTAATTTTTCATCTTTCTTTATATTTAATAGATTAAATTTTACAAATTTATATAATAAATACAAACCAAATGTGACGTATACGGTTGGATAAAAGTGACTTTGTGAAATAAGTAATGTGATGCTTACACATCCACTACTAAGTAGTTATGATATAAACAATGAATATAAACCACAAACATCTTGTGTGGACTAACCAAAGAAATCATGTAGAGAAAGGAGACTTGGGTAAGTAAGTAAAAACATTTGACATGTTACGTGCATTCTGCAACTTGAAGAAAAAGAGGATACATGCACCGTGTAGGAAAAGAGGGTATTATTATGTGGGCTTTGACATGTATTCAAAAAAGTGTTGTGTTGCAACTTAGTCTCTGCTAAACAAAGTTGCATTGTTGCCCAAATCGTTTATGAAGGCAGTTGTCATGTAGTTGGGTATATAAGTGTATATTTTTAAATTCGTTATTAAGGAAAAACAAATCTTCCCGCTCCGAAACGAAGAATTCAAACAAAATGATTATACCACTGGTCTAAATTTCAAGCAAATATGGAAATTGTTTAAATTTTCATATATATTCTGTTCTCTCTGCTAATTCTAACCTTTCTGTTTTCAGGGTCATTCCCAAGACGCTCATGCCCCTTGCAAAACTCATCTTTTTGTTGGTTGTTATTCAATTTAAAAAATATACAAATAATTCATTTTCATGCACGCAGAACCAGTCCATGAAAATTCATTTTACCAGTTTACGGAAATGAAATCCAGAGACCTTAAACCAAGACTGTAAAAATTTGTTCTGCCAGGTGGCTATGGAACTTTAGAAGAATTATTTGAGGTTATAACATGGGCTCAGCTTGGGATACACGACAAGCCGGTAATTTGTTCATTCACTTCAATTACAAACATCGAAATGAACACTATTAAGGCCGACTGGATTAATTTGTATATATTTGCATTTTTAAAATGCAAATATCAAATATTAACAAAAACAAATTGCTTTCAGGTTGGCTTGCTGAACGTTGATGGTTACTACAATTCGTTGTTATCCTTCATCGACAACGATGTGGAAGAAGGATTCATTCATCCCATAGCTCACCATATACTTGTCTCTGCCGCAACGACCAGAGAATTAATGAAAAAATTGTTGGTAAGGATTAACTGTCACAATAAATCCCCAGTTTGCTCCATGTTTATAAGCATCAAATGTTTATAATGATGCCTTCTGTATCCTACTTGAGGTTGTCCAAGGATAGAATCTCAGCACAAACGAATTCGATAAGAGAATTGTAATTAAATGAATGGGAACTTGAACACTAACTTTGGGCCTATCGAGATGCCACATTCTAGCATCAAATCCACTTGAAGCATATCAAGTTCCAATTGTTTATTCATTCGAAGAACCACATGTCAAAAAAAAAATGCACCCTCTCTACTGGCAACAAACGAACTCTTTGAAGGCCTTACAAAGCCTTTAATGAATCTTTGACATCATATATTATCCTTGTCAAACCAATTAAATTGGAGTTGAGTTAGACAACCTGAATTCACATAAAACTTAACGAGATAAAACAATAGAGAAGAAAATCAAATTCTTGTTCAATGGACCTCCATAACTGCCGACCATAATAGAATATCAGTCTCGAAGAAATAATTGAGTACAATTCGTTGAGAGAGGTCATTCTTGTGTCAACATTTTTGTATTTCTTGTTCTTGTTTGAAAAGCTACTGTTTGAGTTGGAAGTGGTCAAAGCAAAACATTGTTGGGGAACTTTATACATTTATCCTTGCTAGACAAACAAAAGTTTCAGATGAATTATTGAAGCATGCTATCAGACAATATTTCCATTTTCCCATCAAATAAGATCCCATACTTGGTATATACTATATCATGTCTAATATGACACGAACATTTTTCAATGTCATAAAACCTGCATATTTACAATACAACTAGATTTTTAATCTTGAACATTTGAGGCAGAACACACAGAACAAATGGCCCTAAAGATTTTGGTATATACTATATCATGTGTAATATGTCAGGAACATTTTTCAGTGTCATAAAACTTGCATATTTACAATGTCATATAATACAGGTAGATTTTTAATCTTGAGCATTTGAGGCAGTATGCACAGAACAAATGGCCCTGAAGATTTTGTATGCAGTAAGCCATTTCCAGGTGGTTTCGTTACGGTTCAAGTGGTATAAGTATTAATTTGGTCTTTTTTGAGTTCTGGTTGATTTTAGATTTCCATGGCTTTAAATAACAGTAGAATGCCACCTGAATTAATAGAATAAAAACTTTTGTCTTCTTGATTTTGTTTATTTTTTATACCATACATGAATTTCATAAATTTAACCATCTTTAGCAAGATTGCATAGCCACTGTAACAGAATTAACACAAATCCCATTCTCTGAATATTATACCCAGTCCTTGTTCTTGTAATTCAAAAAGGATTTGTTACTGATAAGAGGATTGAGAAAGACTGAGTAATTGACAATGGAATGCAATACAATAAAACTATAAGCTCGAAGTTATAGTATTGTAACAAAACCGAAAATATGGACAAAGGATCTGCATCTAACAGTCCCCACTATAATTTCTGCGATAAAATTAATTATGAGCACTTGGGACCATGATGCACAAGCTGATATTTGAACCATGCAGTCTAACAAAACTGAAAATTTGGACAAATGCTCTGCGTCCAACAGTTCCTACTACAATTTCATGCTAAACTTAATTAGGACCACTTAGGACCATGTTGATGGTATTACATACTGACTTTGTTGAATTACTATAGCTGTAGAAGACCGAATTAAAGCAACTTTTATAAAATTGTGAAGTCCATTGAGATCTACATCATGCAGTCATTCGGTACTTCGAGGATTATAAGAAAAATACAAAGATTGTAATCAAGTTAAAGTTAGAATTTAAAAAAAAAAACACTTTTGAAAATATGATAATATACTAGTATATTATATCATCTTATTATCATTTTTAGCAGTAAAAAATAGCCTTTGGAAATCAGGAAGGCCTTGTAGAACAACATTATGAGGAGATGTTACAAGGAAAGTCTCTCTATGGCTAGGGGCAAACCACAATAAACGAAAATGACTACAGAAATCAACTCTATTCTCAAGTATGTTATATAAACAAATATGCTAGCCAAACAAGATAAAAGGCCTACCTCGTCCAGACGTTCGATGAAGTCCACTGTTTAGCACTTGACCCAAAGCAATATACCTGCAACTAGTCCTCAACAACCAAGCAAAGCAAGCATATGGTCATAATATATGATGTTATCACATTCAATAGCATAATCCATTAATATACATAACAAATACGTCCATGGAATCATAATTGAAATATTTGCAAGATATCAATTGGACGAGAAAAGAGTATTTCTATTAATATATGATCAACAGAAGTGAAAAAGTTACAGACTTCTGTGTCGGCATGGTTCAGAACTGAGAAACTAAGCTCCTTCCAGCTGGGCCTCCACCACTTCAATCCTCCACCAAAGGCAAGATCATAGAAGAGAGACAATGAAGTTCTCAATCAATAAGGGAAGAGATTGGGGGCTGAACACTGTGTTCAGACTTAAAGGACAAAGGGATGTAGACTCAATATGAAGTGAATAATTTCTCCAGAGTAACTTTGCTCTCAAAGTTGAATTATTTCTCCTCTTTTCCATAGCTCGAAATTGGCCCATTTATAGCCTTCAAATGGAACTGAAGGGTCGAGTTAGAACGTTTCCAGTATATGGAAGGCTAAGGATCATCGATTTCCTGTCGTGACATAGAAACCCGACACCATTTTTCATTTTTGGGCACACATCCCAATGTACGTGGGTTGTAGTGGTGCAACCTGTGTATACGCATGCTGTATAGTAGGCAAGGTGCGTATATGTGGAAAAATGTATTTTTTATCTCTGGGATTTGGTGACATAGTAGGCAAGGTGCTGCATATGTGAAAAAAAATGTATTTCTTTATCTCCTCGATCGGTAAAAAGCGGAAGGCATACACATAGGGAAATGAAAAAAGGCCCCATGTGCAAGATTGCATAGGGTGAGGAAAATCTTGCTATAATAGATGCCCCCTAATGTGTGAGGTCATAGGAGTATCTGCGATGGCATAAATACATTGTAAAAAACCTAGAAGTGGAGTGATGGGGAACCAGCTAGAAGTACTAGTTGCTCATTACATTCTGTACTGAATTTGCATACATGGTTGCCAATTTGAATTACACTGCAGATCCATGTGAAAAGATACCAGACAACTGTCTATGGCCATGAATAGGCAAATACAAGTGTGGTTATATGCCAAAGGCTATCATAGTCACACACAAGGCCCAGTAGAACCAATCTCAAAATCAATCTGAAGATATCTGTATACCATGGAGTACAATCTGATCTCCCATAATCACTGAAGTCATATAGGTGTTGGTCCAATGAAAAGGAAACAATATCTCAGGAAAGTTGTGGCCACATACTGATGTCTTCAAGTATTCTACAAAATCTGCCAAAGGTGCAAATCTACATCATGTGAATAAAGGAGTTGAGGTCGAACACAATGAGACATCATTTGATCACCAGTCATTAAGGTATATCGTTAACAAATGCGAGACAACCTACTGATGATGAAAGTAGGTATCAAGGCACCGAGTACATTCTTACAAGTGTGAATAAAGGAGTCGGGCTAGAACACTTGAAGAATTGATCGATCAGGAGACATTGATGTATTCCCAACTGTCGATGGCGAGAGAACCTGCCACTAATGACTGCAAGTCTCAAGGTACTCATAGGACTCTAGGTCTCGTTTCCAGAGTAGATGAGTTGAATTCGATGGAAAGAGACCCGCTGAAAGGAGAGCATTAGGGCATTTCTCATCATTCAACATGAGGTACAAAGCAGGAGCTTCATGATTTGGAGGAAATCAGATGAAGAATATGTTCACGAACTAATGACCCTGTGCATCTTTCGCGTATGCCAAGAGCAAGCGGTACATGAAAAAGATCCTCTGAATAGAAGACAATGAGGAAAATTGTTGACAAAGGCAAGGAAACCACCAATAAGGCTAATGGAATCCAAGACACTGCATGAATCCCAATGTGTGAATAGATGTCTTGTCGTCAAACACAAGGGAAACTAACCAATCAACGACCAATGATGAAATGTCGACGGCTAGGTTCAAGGTTACCTACCAATGATGAAAGTAGGACCAGAGTGCGTGAAAGAACTACAACATCATGTGATTCTGAGACAAACTGAGGGTATGGCCGACATACAAAGTCCAGAATTATGAGGAATGGCCGACACAAGTTGATAGACATCCTTTGAATAAGAGCATGAGACATATGGAAGACTTCGACAACGTAGACTCAATGATGAAACCATGAGATGCAGGAGGCATCATACAAGTTCTCCATAGGGACTAGAAGAGTAACCAGTCGGCTAAGAAAACTCTCTATAACAATCTCAGCTTCCTAAGGTCATGGTAAACCCAAAATTATGATGATAAATGGACTCAATAACTTTGTGCTATGTTCAAAGGCGACATGAATGTTGCCAATATAAGATAATATTCCCTTTCCACCATCTTTTTTTGTTTTTTCATAGTCAAATGAATGCTATGATACAGAGGAGGAAACAAATGTCGCAAGTAAGAAAAACTAGTTCCAGCAGTGGAACATACCTATGCTCAATGCAAGGAGATGCATGTGGGAGATGGACACTAAGGGGAATGTTCCCTCTTGGGTATAGGGTGTCAAATTGTGAAGAATATAAATGAGGCTCTGCTTGGTTGAGGATGCAAAACTGCTGAGGCAAATAGTTTATAAAGCAAAGAGAGAACCGACTATAGGCTCAATACTGCAAGCAAGGGCATGATATGCAATCACAACTTAACGCAAAAAAATGTCATTTTTCATAATCTTAGTCTACCTAGTTTTAAAAAGGGGTAAACTTGTACCAAATAAACATCCTTTCAAATCCAATTTACGAGTGTGAAAGAGACAAGTCACTTGAAAATATTTTTTATTTTTGAAAACAAGTCGAAAAAGAGATTAACTAAGACACACGATCTTTCAAGTCCAACTTAACGAGTGTGAAAGGGACAAATTCACTCGACAATATTTTCTCTTTTTAGACGAGTCAGAAAAGATATTAACTCAGACTCGCTTGGGAGTTTTTAGGCGGCAAGTCACAGGGGAGGCCAAGGCTCCCGTGATGGACTTCTATGAAATGTCACTATCTTACGAATAACTGACATAAGCTTGGGAAAACATAAATCTCTCCAAGTTGAGGAGGATAAAGTGCTAGAGGAGGTTATCGTCTCTGTGATATATTGGATAATGTCTCTTATTGGAAAGGACATAGGCAAAGGCATTGGATACCCCACAAGACCATCCCAATCAAAGAGAACGTCTTCAGGACTTGGAGGGAGAGAACTCGGGGAGAGTAAAACTCTCTCTTGTTTAGAAGATGCAGTATCAAAAATGTTGACGATATGGTTGAATGACGCATCACCCTCCAAAAGGAGAGTTGGATTGACTAGAGATTGCACTGGTAGTACCACTTCTTCAATTCCAAATTGAATAGGATGCGTAATAATAGGGATAGGAGACACTTCACCCTCTTCAACGGGGGTGTGGTCAGGAGAAGATGGCATCAACATGACTTTCATGTCAATCAAAGGAGAAACAGGGTGTGGGGAAACCACAGACGCCTCAGAATCCGAAGGGCCCTTAGGTGAGCCTCACGGTTTTGATATCCCAACAGTAGCAGGACACAAACAAGTAAGGTGATTTCCTTCGCAAGTCCTGCAAAGGAATTTAGGCTTATGTCTAAGATATCTAGGCTTCTCAATGCCCCCAACGTCATTCACAACGACTAGTGACATGCTCTCAATGTGACTGGCAGAGGCGAGATATTCATCTCCCACATGATGTACATAGGTTGGAGATGTGACATCGATATGACTCGTGGAAACTAGAGTGATGCCCCCAGCATGACCAGCAATGGTTGTTTGCGGGTCTTCAACATGACTTGCAGAGGTCATCGACCAATCCCCAACATGACTAGAAGAGGTTGGTGATGGAGGTCCACTATGACTAGCAGTGACTGGACTAGTGGCGGTGGGTTGTGGCATTTGATACCAAGGTCCATAGAAAGATTAGCTTTGAAACATTACAGGCTAGGAAGGGTCCTAGTTTACCTCTTATCCCTGTCCGGAAAGGTAGTATCCTCCATCTAACTGATCCAAATAGGATTGTACAAGCATCATCACTTAATTCTGCGAAGATACGAAGGTATGATAAGGATTATTCAAGTGAGGATATATGTTTCCCCCATGTGAAGGGGTTCCATGAAGAGGGTAGCCCGAACCGTAAAACTAATTCTCCCCATATGAAAGACCTGGGAATATACGTGAACCCGCCATGGGAAAAGTGTTCGAAGGAACTCACATGGCGGATGAAGGATACACAGATGGGGTGTAATAATAAGAATAACCACCCATTTGAGTATTGGCTTGTAAAATAACATAACTAGAAATGGATCTGTAAGAGGGGAGGTTCCAACCTCTCACGATGAGAGTTGGTTGAGCGACGTGACTCATATCAAACAAATACGTAGGTAGCGGGGCCATGGTGTTCCCAGATCCAATGATAGGATTCATATAAGTGGGCCAGGGAGAGGATGGAAAAAGTGAAGGAACATTTGGCATATCAACAGGAAAATGATTAGAGAACTGAGGCATGGACTGAGTGTCATAATTTTACGTACCATTATGAAAGGCAAACAGATTCGTCCCCATGAAATGAGTGAACATCATGGGGGAGGTAGCGGTAAATGAGGGAGCCAAAGGAACTTCACTATCCATGATAATGAAAACTTAGTATAAAATCCTAGGGCCAACTAGTGATCAAAGAGCACACCAAAAATAATCAAATGGCCAATATGCACAAAAATGGGGTAAAGTGGTTGAAAGGGGCCTCCCTCCCTAAAGAAGGTATGTCTCGCCCAAGAGGGTCCTGAGACTCCCTGCTAAAGATCGGAGGTAACAAAATCAATTATAAGGGCCCTCCTGGATTTAACAACCATTCGTTCAGATCCCCCCGGAGAGGTAATCCTCCATAAAGGTTGTGTGTTGTCTAACCCTTATCTAACTCAGTGTACCTACAAAATAACCCCTGCAAGTAACCTATGTGGCACCTAAGTCAAGCAACTAAGAAACCAATGTATAATCGATGCACATGCGGGCAGTCGTAAGTCAGGTCCATCATATGGGCATGGTAGCAAAGCCCTAAACCTTGAAATTATTGCCTCTCACGGAGGTAAGGGCACTAGCAAGATCCCCATATACGAATAGATCCCTAGAAATATCTCTGACGCTAAGAAGGTATCGGGGGGATATCTCTTCAACCAACCTCGCACGACCTCATGATTAACTCTGGTGTAAGTGGAGCCTCCTGATATTACTAATTATACAATGGATTTGTCCACTCCCTTAGTCAGACACATATGTTGATTTAATAGCCTTGGAGAAGTTTACTCACAAAATCCTATTCAAAGGCACTAAATCCTAAGCTAGTTGGTGCACCCTAGAAAATAAAATCGTTACTAATCAATTTTAAATTATAGCGTTAATTTTAATGGCTGTGCTTACTCAAAAAGGTGCGGTGGTGAACTCTTGATGTTATGACTCAACAAGTAAAGTAAATATCAATACAATGCAAATTCCTAACTTCAATTTTCAATGAATGATATGCTTCTTAAAACAATGCAATTTTCAATTTCAACTCTACAATTCTGAATAAAAATGAAATCTTTCTTTACATGCACTAAGCTAATTGACAAAGATTCAAAAGATAAAAATGCCAATCAATGCAAAATGCCTAATATTTTTGTATTTTCAATATAAGAAAAATGAAAATGCATGGACCAAACAACAACTTGATATATAAAGACTCTACTGTGTATAGAAAGAGACAACTCAAGTAGGATACCAAGGACAAAAACAACCAGCCCAATGTACAAGGACAATCAAAATGAAAATATGATGAGAAAGACTTCACCCAAAAATTCAATCAAAGACAGGTTTCATGTCATCCCACAGACACTTAACAGTCTATACAGAGACCCAAGAAGATTCAGCAATCATCAAAACCTATCTAGCAACCACCAAACCCAGCAAACAAGCAAAAGAGGTTGATGTACACAACTGTTTAAGGAAACAATGCATATGTACGCAGCTTGCAGAAGGACAACACACGTATATACGCGACTGCAAGCAAAAACCCACGTATATGTTTCAAAAACACAGTTAGGCAAAGGAGAAGGTTGAAAGACTCTGACCCAGATTGAACAGAGGCTGTCAAGCAATGATACGACAAGAAACACAATATGAACGAGAGAAATCTAAGGAGAAAAACACTCCAAACCCTAAGAAAGAAGATTCAATCCCAAGTATGGTCGCCAATTCTGTTACGAGGAAAATATCTCTATGGCTAGAGGCAAACCACAATAGACGGAAATGACTGCAGAAATCAACTCTATTCTCAAGTATGCTATATAAACAAATATGCTAGCCAGACAAGATAAAATGCCTAGCTCGTCCAGACGTTCGATGAAGTCCATCATTGAGCACTTGACCCAAAGCAATATACTTGCAACTAGTCCTCAACAACCAAGCAAAGAAATAATATGGTGATAATATATGATGTTAGCACATTCAATAACATAATCCATTAATATACATAATAAATACGCCCATGGAATAATAATTCAAATATTTGCAAGATATGAATTGGATAGGAAAAGAGTATTTCTATTAATATATGATCAGCAGAAGTGAAAAAGTTACAAACTTCTATGTTAGCATGGTTCAGAACCGAGAAACTGAGTTCCTTCCAGCTCGGCCTCCACCACTTCAATCCTCCACCAAAGGCAAGCTCATAGAAGAGAGACAATGAATTTCTCAATCAATAAGGGAAGAGCTTGGGGGTTGAACACTATGTTCAGACTTAAAGGACAAAGGGATGGAGACTCAATATGAAGTGAATAATTTCTCCAGAGTAACTTTTCTCTGAAAGTTGAATTATTTCTCCTCTTTCCCATAGCTTGGAATTGGCCCATTATAGCCTTCAAATGGGACTAAAGGGCTGAGTCAGAACGTTTCCACTATATGGAAGGTTAGTGATCATTGATCTCCTATCGTGACATGGAAACCAGACACCATTTTTCATTTTTGGGCACAAATCCAGATGTATGCGGGTTGTAGTGGTGCAACATGCGTATACGCATGTTGTATAGTAGGCAAGGTGCGTATATGTGGAAAAAATGTATTTTTTATCTCTGGGATTTTCAAAAAGGGATGAAAAGTCTAGATAGGGAAATGGAAAAAGGCCTTCTATCGAAGATTGCATAGGGTGAGGAAAATCTTGCTATAACAGGAGAAAGGATTCTAAAAACAAATAATGTCTCGATATAACAAGTCTAGTTGTATTGTGAGATATTACCACTTTACAAGGGGAAAACAAAATTTATGAATTTTACTAAAGCTTTAAATTTTGATAAAGCTACCGGGCAATTTGCAATGGATAGCTAGTTAAACTCATGCAATATGTGCCATCAAATCCCTTGTCATAGCTATTGTAATTACTCTTCTAATTTTTTCGGTACTTAATGTTTTGGAGATTACTTTTATACAGTCAAATGGTGATTTACAATGCAGTTTAGTCCCTCTCAACATTTCCTCAGAGTTGATGCTCGAGGAAAATAGAGTCAAAAGCTACAAACTATAATTTTCAATGTTCCTTTCTTTTACTTTGAGCATTCAATTTAATTTTCACTTTGTATGATCGTATATTCTTAAATTATTTTATCGCCAAGCCTTTGTATAAAATATGACAATGAAATAATAATCTGCAATCTTGGGTCAACTCCACATCTCTGCAAATCTATGGCAAAAATCCAAGGATGTGGAAAAAAGGAAGAAGAGAAAAAAATATTATCTAAAATCTTCTTGCAATACAATTATTAATACTAGTATGGCTAAAGGAAGGCACCTACTACATTGCATTCTTAAGTTGAATGCCCATTTATGAAAATCTGGAAAAATAGAAACAACAGATAGAAAGAAGGACTTAAAAAAGTAAATAAAAACTTTGTCCAATTTGATCAATCAAAAGCATTAACAGAAGATTGTATGAGGGTGTTTGAATATCTACAGACTGAAAGGCTGTGATGCTATTATTGAACAACAGTTCCTTATTTTTGAAATATCCAATAAACAAACATTTCAGATGTACAAAAGGCTGCATAATCAACGACTGATGAGAGAAGAAAAAATGCATGTTATCATGAGTAACCTTGAACAAACAAGCAAACAATTGTTTTCAGTTTCTGTATGAAACTACCAATTAAACTAAATTGTCCCTAAATAATGTACACAATCAAATTATTTTACTAAGTTTTCATTATGGTTTACCAATACTCAACAATAAAATAGAAGCAATGGTCCAAATGTAAACTCTTATTCAACAACTTCTCTGAAAAGCTCTATACATTATTATTGCCAATCTAACCTAAATTAATATATAGCTCTCTATATTATTAATTTCAATCTAACCTAAATTAATATATAGCACAATAAGTGTAAAGAGAAGCATTTATGCAAACCTAGAACAGTCGCTCCAACTATCATGGCAACACTAGGTGGTGCCATGTCAAAACCGCTTGTCCATTTGCTGCAAAAGAAACATGAAGGTAAGCATTCAATGGCACATACATATAACCAAATATAACAACACAGAAATGGGTCTCACTATCAGCGAATGCATGAAGGTGAGAGAGATGCTGGAAAGATCTGACCANGGGATAGAACAACTGCTAACCATGCAAGTGCTTCAGGCCAAGTGTTTTACTTTTAGTCTCTTCCAACACACGTTGAACAATCATTTCCACAAGCTCACCCTTGTCACTAGTTATTCACAACAATATAGAGAAACAAATTTTTCCCCTCGACAAGATAAGGAATTATTCCTCGAGGTTCTTTACACATTCTTGTTGAGCACATACCATCATTTCTATTCATTTAACTGGACGAAACATACAAAAAAACGAGAGAATGTTTTTTCAAGACCCGACCAGGCAAATATCGTTTGATCAATCGATCGAGTGAGAGCCCGGGTGGATACCATTTATTAGCAGAGTGCCTGAATGTTCCAACCCATACCCTCGGTCGGTTCATTGACAAGAGATTTCATTCAGCAGGGCCTCCCGAAAGGTCTACAGACTAGCGAGCGACACTCACTGCAAGCAAATTCATCAACTTTTGAAGACTCGTTACACATTTGTTGGAGACCTAACCCAATTTTATTTGCAACAGTAGAAAGGGCCTCTCTCCCCTTCTGAATAGTGGTGGAATTGTATTGAGGCTTCTCTTCCTGACATTGGTCCTAGAAGTTTTGTGTTCTCTACACGGTGGTCCTAGAAGTTTCGTTCTCTACACGGTCAAAATATTATGTGGAAGGGATGAATAAATGGAAGAGTTTCCTGTCGATCCATTCAATATTTCCAGCGGCTGAGTCTATTGTAGGGCCACATATGACTGCAAAGTCTATTCAAGAGGTGGAGGGAGAAAAGAAGAATATGTTGACATCACTGCAATATTACCCATTTTAATTCGATGCATTATACGTCTTTCTGCAAGGGTTGTGGGAAATAGGTATATCTGGGTGAGTTTTGGATTGTTCAGTTTTTATTTTCATTTTGTGAATACATTTATTGTTCATCATTAGCTATAGACCTGGTAGTTCTATGAATTTTATTCCCATTATAGAAGCGACATGAGGGTTTGTAAAGTTGTTCCCATGAATGCTTATGGATGCAGGTGGGTTCGACATTGCACACACAAAGCAAAGTCGACATATGCATTTATGTAAGCTAGACGAATTATCACATTTTGTAAGCTAGATAATATATGTTTCCACTACCTTGTGGGTGGTTGTGTTGCTTAAAGAAGGTAGTGTAAAGCTAATAATAAGTATTGGTTGTCACAGGTTTAATCAGGGAAAGGAGATAATGCAGAACTTCAGAAATCATAAAATTTAGGAAATAAAAACCTTGGGACATATATAAGACCACAAACCATGCCCTCAAAGACCCATCTGAGTGATCTGACTGAAGGGAGAACTGATTTGGTTATACCCGGTCAGTACATCAGACGGGGAAACAGATAGGTGCTTTCCTCAACATGGCAGACTTAGAGGTAGCTATGTGGTGAGATTTCATTACTGTACTTTAATATCAGTTGGTAGAGTTATATCATTATTAGGATCTAAATAGGAATACTTTTATAACATCGGTCATGTTAGTTTCAAAACTAAGCATTTCATTTTAGCTAAAGCCCTTGCTCCACTCTCTAGACCTTGACCTTGAGTAGCTTTCCTTGATTTATTAATTCTCTGGTGCAGAGCCCGTTTGATGTGGTCTTTCTTCCTCATGAGCAATAATGGGAATCATAGTTAATAAGTCGAATGACTGATGGAAAGATTGAAAACCCTGTGGACTGCCCCTACCTTAATAGATGAGATGTGTTGTTTGGATTCCTACATGTGGAACAACAGTTGAATAAGTTTACTTTGTAACCTATTAAAATATGTTGTGTGATCCCTAATAGTCAAATAGACCTACTTTGTAAATATTAAATGTTTTATGTAGATTCTTGTAAGTGAAACAACAACCAAAGACCGCCTACTTTGTAGCATTGAAAACTGCTATGAGATTCACCTCTCGTCTAGAGTATTTGTTCATGATGGCACTCACAATTGTGGATAATGATATGTTAAAGATCTATGCATGCCTGAGGTTTGAGGAGTTTCCAGATTGCATGAAGTAGTATAGTAGGGGTTAATTTTATTACTTTTTAGTGCTTTGCATGTCTGGGAATTTGGCTAGAAAGAGAAGTCATTGATGCATGTATCACTTGTTGAGTATGTCCAATGAATATAGGACATTTGTAGTAGCTAGAAACTGATTTTTTAATGACATATTATTGTGTTCAGCACATACCTGAGGTTCCACACACACCAACTCTTGGCCATCACGGAATAGTCAGTTTCTGAAAAGTAAAATAGTGCTAAGGAGGTAATTAAGGATCCCCGGAGAGGAATCCAGTGAATGGCCATGCTTGGATAGGAAAATTCTTTACCAAATAACCAAAATCACCCCAAAGGAAAGGAATGCGGCAAACAAATCCGTTTGTTTCTCTCACTCAGTCCCCTACCTTTGTTGTCGCTTTAGGTCTATCTTTAGAAGACTGCTTACTAGGAATAGATGCAAAAACCACCAGTTTCTTAGCCACTGCTGTGGAAATTTTTAATCATATCGATCGATGTGTACTTCAATAGATTACGAATCAATTGGTTCAATGCTTATTACATGTAGCATACAAATGAAAAGTACACTCCATGTTCTCTCTTCGTCCACCGAAGGTTAGCGAACTGTTGAACCTCAACGGTTCTCGCATGCGCATGAATTGAAAGCGCAGATTTTCATATTGATTTTTATGCTTGCAGAGAATTATGTATATAGAGAGATCGGGGCGTGGCGATGACAGATGCTTTCACTTGATTCCCAAAATCCCTAAGTGAGTGATTTATTCTTGTATAGCTCTACTAGTCCAACTAAGTGTTCAGAAAATTTTCTTTGGAAAAGAAGATGATGAGTATTTAGGTTGTGTTTGTGAAGGTAGTGCTATCAAGGCATGGTCGAATATTTGTCAAAGTGGTGGAGACATCATTGTCCGTCGGGATAAACTGGGGATTGAAAAGATAGTTTTGTCATTGAAAAGATCGATTTGTCAGTGATATATAATGTCAAAAAGATAATCAATGAAGTTATTATAAATTGAAGGCCAATGTTTGGAAAAAATGCATTGTTATAATACATTGAAAAGATTACCTTATTTATCAAAGCTCGGTAATAAGACATGGATCTCGTTATCCAATTGGGTGTTTTGGAAAATCAATTTAAATATTATAAAATAATAATTATTTTTGTTCACGTATGTATAAGTTTAGAAAGGATGAAAATATTTGTAGTCAAATGTAAAGTAATGGATGTTAAACACATTATCGAATTCTAGAGTCCATGCTTGCTTTCGACAGGGACTAATAATAGACAAAATATATATGCCATGTGGGGCAAAAATCATTTTTCTATGTTGGCTTGACACATATTCACATATTCATATAATAGAGAAGATGCTTTATCGTGCGAGGGATGCTAAATCTGACAAAATGTCAGACTCAAAAGAAGTGATGAAGTTTCGGCACACAATCGTTTCTCCCTAAATGTCTTATCAAAACAAAAATCTTTTTAACTTTTAAACTTTACAAGTCAACGGTTATACCCATATCTTCAATGGGATTTTGTAAATTAAATATCGGACTTGTGTGAGTGACGTTATGGATTAGTCAAGATCCTCTACCGCGATCAAATTTGAAGGGTATGTTCTAATTTCAGTGAGAAGGGTATATAATCATGCAACCTTTCCAAAATGAAAAGTTTCCAAAAAGATTGCATTTCAATTGACAACAATAAATTAAGTTCACAATTCATAAAAAAAAATTGTTAAATAAAATATTACATTTCCAATCAAAATTATTTCTAATAAAGGAATTAGTACAAGCTAGATCGCTACCTAGCTAGAAAATATTACAATTATAACAACATCAAATAGATATTTAGTCAAATTTGAAAATGTAAACTCATAGATCAACAAAATTTGTAAATTGTATTAATTCTTTTAAAAATGAAATAATACATTTTGTCCCCAAAACAAAGGTATACTTGAGTGTTTTTATCCATCATATTTCATCTATCCCCAACTCTTGTCCTTAAACCAACATAACCCCCAACTCATGTCCAAATTAGCATAACCCCAAAAAGGTTATTATGTAATACACTCGTCAAAAAAACTTTGGAAATTAACTACCACCCCAAAAATGATACTATGTAAAACATATGTCCAAAAAACTTTTGGAAATTAACGACAAACCCCAAAAAGTTGTTCTGTAATACATCTGTCCAAAAAAAAATTGGAATTAACTGTCAACTTCTCTCGGCAACTTAGCATATCTTGCACAATATCCTTCAATAATTAAATGCAATATGTTTGAGAAAAGCTCATTACAAAAGATAAATAATATATAAATATTTATCATTTTTATCATACTACTATCGAATATACATCATTTTTATCATACTAAGTACTATCCATGAGGTCTCTTTGTGACATTTTGTAAATTCTCCTTTGATCTCTTAATATTGTATTGCCTTCACTTAACATCAAGACTATTGATATCTTCTATAATTTTACATACATTTGGAATATAATATCAAGATTTTAAGCTTCAAATACTATAAAGAATTCATCTTACTTAATCTATCATTTCTTTATATATCTATATATATATATAGAAGGTTTCATCTAAGTACTAAAAGATTAAGGAAAGAACATAAAAAATGTGGTAGATGCATTGGTTGTTTCTGATAAGGAGATAAAAAATAGGCTACTCATTGGAGAAAAATCAGTTATGTTTAAGGGTGGTCATGTACAAAAAAATGAGGTGGAGACTAGATAAGATTGGATATTTACCTTAGATGTATACTTTCTTTCTCTAATTACTAAAAATGTTTCAACATCAAACAATTATGATATTTTTCATGAAGTGCTACATATTAAGGAAAGAACAGAAAAGACATCGAAGATGCATTGGCTCATATAGCTAATAAGTACACCACACAAAAGGTTTTTTAACAGAAACCACATGTCACTTATAGATTACAAAATTAGGAAGCGCCAAAGTTGCTAGGAGTCTCCAACTCCATGTCAGGTACAAAAATCCATAAATAGGGTAGTTTGGGTGTACAGAACTCCAGAAATAGGGTAGTTTGGGTGCAGGTAAGCTAAAGCCTAATTATACAAAATTGAAAATAAAAAAGTGCATGTACTACAAACATCAATGAAGAGAAGGCTAACCATCACAATCATGATCTAAATAGGTCAGGTCCTCATTTCCATGATCATTTTCATCATCAGTAAAATGTTGTTGAAGGAATTGATTATTTTCCCATTCATAATCATTAGATTGTGATGGATCAACATCAATGGTCAAGTTTAAGATGCCATCTCCACTAGACTCCTCAAAAATAGGGTTCACATCCCATTCCTTACAAGGCTCCTCTCTGTAGTGAGGATATTTACATGAGAGTAGTCTAAGAATATAATGGATGAACACCAAGTTCTCTACTCCCTTTGATGTCAATGGATTTCTTTTCACACTATGAATGGAGTACATGCTCCAATTCTTATTTTGGACCTATGGAACAAAATGACCACTGCAAGGTATGACACAAGTGGTATTATAGCAAGTCTTATTCCATCCCTATGTCTATTATCTTTGGCTAGTTGTCAATCATTCAAAATATCACATTCAATTACTATTGTTGCTAAGAAACAAGAAAAATAGAAAAGTTGTACATTATATATATAAAGTAACAAATCACAATGGCATATATAACATGATATTAATTGTTGATGATTACAGTTTCATGAGACATCCTCCAGGACACAGACTAAGTGAGTCGACTTGAGAGAAAGCCCATGAGTTGGGTGTGTGGTTCCTCTCTGATATAGAGAAGGAACGTTGTTTGCCCCTGTGTGGGGTGAGGAAGCCCATGAGTTGGGTGTGCCCATGAGCTGGGTGTGTGGTTCCTCTCTGAGACGAAGATGGAACGTTGTGTGCCCCTAAGAAGGGAAGGAGCCCATGTGATGGGTTTACTGTTCTCCTCTATGCAGAGAGTTGAGATGATGTGATATTCCAGATGATTCTCCTGTGTAACGCAATGAGAAAGAGATCTTCCGAGTTGGACGTGCTTATGGCTGAGCACATGTGAACGTGATGATGAAATGATGTATTGGCCTCCTCTGTGCAGAGATTTGAGATGATGTGATACTCCAGATGATTCTCCTGTGTAATGCAGTGAGAAAGAGATCTGTTGATTTGGGCATGCATGTGGCTAAGCACAGGTGAACGTGATCCTAGTGGTTGAGCACTAGTGAGTGTGGTTCTCCTGTGAAGCACAGTGAGATAGAGATGTGGACATCCATGTGGCTAAGTACAGATGGATGTGCCCCTAGTGGCTGAGCAATAGTGGGTGTATGAGATCCCTTGCTATATTTTCCAAGAATCAGAATTACCTGTAACCCTATTTGTGATGCAAAGGGTACAAGTCGCCCCCACTATAATGTAAAAGATAATTAATATGGTAATTATTAATTATATTTTGTGTTATTGAGGTCGACCCTATTGTGCCAATAGAAATATCATTGTTGTCCCTTGACCAAGTTTTGAGTATCCTTGGTCATGTTTGACCTATTTTGGGACTTCGACAGGTTGTCGAAGGCAGAGCGCAAGTCGAAGCGGAGATCGCGGGATCTCGGCCCCTTGTTTAGGGATTTTTGGGTTTTGGACTTATGTAGCAGGTATGGGGATGTCATCCCATGTGTTTACCCATGTTTAGACCCTTTTTGTAATATATAAATAGATGTCTAGGTGATGTAAGAAGAGGCTTGGTACCTAGCCAAAGTGCTAAGTGAAAATTGTAAAAGATTTGTGCATGTTGAGTTGAGAACTTGCAGAGCTAAGTGCAAGTGATTGTAAGAGACTGTGTAAAGGATTTGTGTTGTAACCTAGCTCGGGGTAGGAGGATCTAGCAAAGTGCACGCATATCTCCTCTCCTATGCGGAGTAAGATCTCGTGGCTCTGTGCATGTAGAATATTAACAAAAGACAATAAACAGAAGAAGAGTTGGTGGATGTAGCCCCAGGCTGGGGGTGAACCACTTATATCATGTGTTGTGGTCGCTTTGTGCATTATGGTTTTTTTATTGTTTATATGGTCAATGCTTAGTACAATGATGAATGCTTAGATGAATATGATAGCTTAGTACCTAATGATGTGAATAATATTCTAGATATGATCTATGTTGATGTTCTTAGTGCTTGAATATATTAGATCTGGATGAATACAACGATGCTCTATTATTAGGGCTTATCTGCGATGTAAACTAAGGCTGAATACTAATGAACTATAACTGCTAAGTGATCTGTTAAGGTGTTACAATCACAGATCTGTGTCCCAACTAAGGTTGCAAACATCTGAGTCTTGCAACCACCCCTGCCTCTACCTCGGGTGAGACTTCATCTTCTTCGCAGGTGTTTCCAAAAGGGCCGGTAGTTAGGGTTTTGTTGGTGCGTTGTTGAAGCGTTGAACCCTGTGTCTGCCCCTGTGTGCCAACAATCATTTGATGTGATAAGTCTTATATAAATAAAGGCGAATCCCCATTGAGGAAATACACTTATCATTGTGTCATCTCAGGATTTCAGAAGTTGTGGTCGAATTATGAGAATTACAACACCCTCTTGTGTGATAGGTTTGGTGATGGTGTGGGAGGTCTTTCTCTTGAAGAATATAGCAAATGATTGGTTGGGTTTTCTTCCCTTGTTGATAAGGGTTTCCCAAGATACTTCTTGTGTTCTTGTGCATCATTATTATTCTTATGATCTTGGTTTTCTATAGTAGTTATGGTTCAAGTAAAAGTTAAATAGAAAATTTAAAGACAATGCATGAGTCGTAGCTCATTGAAAATTCAATATGGTATCAGAGCAGGTCTTGAAGAATACCACTTTCTCAAGATTGAAGGAAGATCATGGTCACCTAAATACTGATAAATCCTTTCTTTAATTGCATAGAAGGAAAGGACCAGAACCCCTTTAAATTTCTGTGGTAAAGGTACCCCACCGCCAGCTCAAGGGAAGGGTCAGACCCTCCTTCAATTTTTCTGTGGCAAAGTTCTGAAGATGGCCGCAAGCATGCTAGCTTAGGATGAGCTATGTGAGGAAGGTCGTCTACCTAAATATCGGTGGTAAGCATTTTAAAGAGTGGTCGCAGACCTTTAAAAGTTGCCACAACAAAAATTAGATCTATACTAGGCCATGATCTAGGCCACTATCATTCCCAATCTCAAGGAATTACTTTAGGGATTCATTGCAACATAAGGGTATTCCTTTGGATATTGGAAAACAAGTATTTTGGAGATAGAGATTATTTTTTAAGGCATCATCAGTTCTGCACCTCCCTTTAAAAAAAAAATTATGTGGTAAACATTGAGGCCAAACCCCTCTTAAATCCTTGGTGAAGGTTAAGGCTTGACCGATTCCTATTGAATACCATAAGAGGAGACCGCAGTAAGGGAGAGGCCTCCCTAAAATTGCTTCAGAGGACCCTAAAAATAGACTCTTTAATGAAGAGGGTCCAAACCCTTTATGAAATGAAAACTAAGGTTGTCGCAACCCAAAATATGAGGCAGTATTTGGATTTCTGAAGTGAATGTTGAGGCTTCCATCCTATGTAAGGATTACCTCAGTCCGAGGGCAATGGAAGAGCATCGTTTTTCATTTTTACAGGTAGACTGTGGAAAGTTAAGGGTTGTGTAAGCCTTTTGTAGCAGGCTGAGGGATGTGGGAAAAGGATTGTGCTGAGAGAGGATGGTTTAAAGGGACCTTTCTAGCATAAGATATTTTGTTGTTCTATTAAAACTCTTAAAATAAAAGATCTATTGTTTTCTAAAGAAGACCGCCCATCTTGGAGTCTATAAAGTTCATCTTATCCACAATTTATCCAATTTATTTTGGGCGGACTAAGGTGCACCAATTGAGGGTATCCTAGGCAATTTATGGTTGACAAGTTCATGCATGAAAGAGTATTATTTTCGGATTTTATTAGTGTTTTTTTTCAAGCATGGATGAATTCTCAATTGGTGGACAACTCAAGTATTTTATTTTTGTGTATTATCCTCTCCAACTATTGTTCGAAGTTGTGATGATGTATTATCCTCTCCAACTATTGTTCAAAATTTTATGCTCTTTCCTATGATGTTCCATCTACTCCTGAAGTTCTATCCATAGGAAATTATAATCTCTTTCCTAACTGCATAAAATATATTGGTAAGAAAACAATACTTGTCGAAGAAGAGCGAGAGCTACCCTTGCCTAAAATGAACACACTGTTACAATCACAATTGATGAAAATATATCCACCAAAAGAAATGTATAGTGTAACTGTATCTGATGATAAGGAGGTATTATTTGTTGAAAGGAAGTTCAAAGTTCATGTTACACTAGTCTATCATGGGCATATATCTCTTTGGAAAACACTTCATCTAGAGTTGCTTGTAGATCCGAAAGACAACAACAATGGTTGCTTAGAGTTTTTGGTCTTAAATATTTGTGATAGCAGCTCAAGGGTACTTCAGACAATTAATACATTGGTTGATAGTAAGGAGATTCTCATTATTACTTATGTCATCTACAAACAAAAATAAATCTTTGATTACAGTCTTGAGCTACAAGGTTGATGCAGAGACTTGTATAGTACAAGGTGGCTATAGGGGAAAACAAGTTCGTTTATAGAATGTAGCAGTGACAGGTGGCCATATGAAGCTACAACAACATAATTTGCCTTCTAGTCTATGGTAAACAAGAAAGGAATGTCATTTATCATCATGACATTGACAAGCAAGTTGAATCTTCATTGGTGTACACTCTCAGGTATGCACTTGTATATATTATTTTTGCATCATTGTCATGAGGGTACATGTAGGAGGAAGGAACCTTTTCTGCAATCGTGGATCCAGAGGGATCTCAGTACATTCAGATGAACAACACACTGGAAGTGAAGACTCCAGGTTTGATTTTTTTAAATTAGCATGCCTCTAACCTAAATTTCTAAGCTTACTACATTACAAATAGGTATTGTAGCTATGACAACAGTCCTTAAAATGTTTTGATTCTAGAGATGTACTCATGAATCTCCTCTAGGAAATATTCTTGTCTTGTTTCCTTTCATTTGTTTTCTTGTTCTAGGTAGGTTAACAACAAAGGAAGATACTTATCCTTCAGACTTCAGAGGGAGTCACTTGACTGAAAAGGAGTCAAACTAATTGAGAAAGAGAGATAATACCTTCTTCTTCTTCAAGCAGTCCAGAGGGAGATAGCCATTAAGACAATTGATCCAGTTGTTCAAGTTGATATTCCTAGGGACTTTGTAGTAGGCCATAAAAGGCCTGTCTAGGCTTGACAAACTTTGCAAGAGGCAGAAAGACATGCAGCTGATGGAAGTGTCGAGAAATACAAACCGAGACTTGTAGTCAGAGGATTCTCACAAGTAGAGGGAGCGAACTATGATGAGACATATTGATCCAGTAGCCTAATGCACTTCCATCTGTACTACCATCCATGAGTTGGAAACTACATCAGATAGATGGGTTCTTGATGAATTTGGGTTTCAACAAGAGTGTTGCTGATCCAAACCTATACAATTACATTGTTGGTGACGAGAGCCTGATTTTGATGACTTATTCGGGAAGCCATGTTGTTGGATACAAACAAGCCTTGAATTCTGATTTTGAGATGAAGGATCTGGGTATGATGCACTACTTCTTGGGACAATAAGTATGATAGAGGACCAATGAGACTTTTCCTAAGTCAAGAAAAATATACAGTGGGGATATTAAAGAATTTCAACATGACATAATGCAAATCTCTGTCTACACCGATGGTGATGGATTTGAATAAAAATAAATGATGATGATTTAGATGAGATTAATCCACATGTGTACTGACAATTGATTGGATCATTGATGTATCTGGTTAACACGAGACCTGATATATGCTATGCAACGAATGTGCTTAGTCAATCCATGAGTCAGCTTAGAGAGACTCACAGTATAACAGTAAATAATGTATTGAGATATCTATGAGGCACAATTGGATATGGCCTGAGATATGCCTCCAGTGTGAACTTAAGTTTGCAGGGATATGTCGATATAGATTGAGAAAAGAGTACAGTGGACCGGAAGAACACATTCGGTTGTTTTTTATCTTGGAGTTTTCCATGGTTTCCTGGTGCAGCAAGAAACAAAGCGCTGTGGCATTGAGTACCACAGAAGCAGAGTATATAGCATTGAGTGTGGCAGTCTGCGAAGCAGTGTAGCTTTGCAAGCTTCTGACAAATTTATTTGATCATTAGATGGATCCTATTATTATTTGTGATAAACAGAGCTATGTGAATCTCTTTGAGAACCTTGTGTTTCATGATAGATGAAAACACATTGAGATAAAATATCATTATATCATAGATATGTTGTAGAGGAAAGCAGTACACGTGCAGTATCTTCCTACAGATGAGTAGATTGCATATAACTTCACCAAACTGCTTGCCAATACGAAGTTCGAGTACTTCTGTGAGAAACTGGCTTGGTGAAGATTACCTCCCTAGCTGAGAGGGAGTGTTGATGATTACAACCAAGAAGAAGTTCGAGTACTTACATGAGAGACTTGAACTAGTGGAGAATGTCTTCCTAGATGAGAGGGAGTGTTGATGATTACAATTGCGTGAGACATCCTCCAGGACATAGACTGAGTGATTCGACATGAGAGAAATCCCATGAGTTGGGTGTGTGGTTCCTCTCTAAGATGGAGAAGGAATGTTGTGTGCCCCTATGTGGGGTGAGGAAGCCCGTGATTTGGGTGTGCCCATGAGTTGGGTGTGTAGTTCCTCTCTGAGACAGAGATGGAACGCTATGTGCCCCTGAGAAGGGAAGGAGCCCATGTGATGGGTTTACTATTCTCCTCTGTGCAGAGAGTTGAGATGATGTGATAATCCAGATGATTCTCCTATGTAATGTAGTGAGAAAGAAATATTTCGAGTTGGACGTGCCTGTGGTTGAGCACATGTGAACATGATGATGAAACAATGTATTTTCCTCCTCTATGCAGAGAGTTGAGATGATGTGATACTCCAGATGATTCTCCTGTGTAACACAATGAGAAATAGATCTATTGAGTTGGACGTGCCTATGTCTGAGAATAGGTGAATGTGATCCTAGTGGTTGAGCACTAGTGAGTGTGGTTCTTTTGTGAGATGTAGTGAGATAGAGATGTGGACATCCCTGTGGCTGAGCACATATGGATGTGCCCCTAGTGGCTGAGCACTAGTGGGTGTATGAGATCCCTTGCTGTATTTTCCAAGAGTCAGACTTACCTGTAACCCTATTTTTGATGTAAAGGGTACAGGTTGTCCCCACCTTAATGTAAAATATAATTAATGTAAAAGATAATTAATATGGTAATTATTAATTATATTTTGATTTATTGAGGCCAAACCTATTGTGCCAATAGACATATCATTTGATGTGATAAGTCTTATATAAATAAAGGTGAATCCCCATTGAGGAAACACACATATCATTGTGTCATCTCATGATTTCAGAAGTTGTGGTCTGAAATTATAAGAATTATAACACCCTCTTGTGTGCTAGGTTTGTTGATGGTGTGGGAGGTATTTCTCTTGAAGAATATAGCAGAGGATTAGTTGGGTTTTCTTCCCTTGCTGAGAAGGGTTTCCCAGGATACTTCTTGTGTTCTTTTTCATGGTTATTCTTCTTGTGCTCTTGGTTTTCTGTAGTAGTTATGGTTCAAGTAAAATTTAAACAAAAAATTTAAAGAAAATGCATGAGTCATAGATCATTGAAAATTCAACATTAACCACACTCAAAATATAAAATGATAAAACAAACTTGTTTATGAGGACATTTTCATAATGATTCTTGAAAACTATCTTTTTAAAATGTAACTCCATGGGTTATGTCCTGTATGGAGAAATTGGAGACAGAGTAGTGGAAATCCCTTCTACAACTATGGAAAAGGATATTTATGACCATGTAACTTGTAAGACACATCCAAAGTTGTTCCATGTTTTGGATCTTGAAGCATCTTGGCTATTTGAGTAAAAGGTACAATAATTTTCTTCAAATTTGAAACCACTAAGTATTAGGGTGGCTTGCTCCACCAAGGTTTGGAGTTCAAGATCAAGGTTCAAAACATTGGTGTTACAAACGTCGCATCCTACATTCATGCTTTATGATAGGGATGAAATGGTTGAGAATGTCTTTTGGAAATGCCCATCTGCCAAGACACATTGAAGGTGTTTTTTAAATTGTTAATTTGTGGTTTAGATCTACACTCAAATAATTACAACCTATAGCCACAAACTAAAGTCTAGAAACCTATGTCAAAACTTCAGATCTGCATCTACTAAAACAATATTCGGTAAATTCAAGAGTACAAACACTACATTCTATGAGCTAATTCAATCAATAGATAACTAGGAATTATTCTCTTAAGCATACTATATTTACATAATGAATAGAGTTGCGATATCATAACCTGTACGATGAATCTTAGAGTTATTCAATAATCAAAATCTTACTATGAGTACCATCTTATTCAACAACTTGATAACTTAAGTAGTGTTATCACATTAATGAAACAGAGTGCATATTCACGCTTATATCATAATAAACAACCAATTCTTCTAATGAGCAAACATGTCCTATAGACCAATGGTTTTGGTTACATTTACATTATACTTGTAAGTTTATGATTATGGTCATATCTATATAAACGATTCACTGAGCTTGATAATCTATACTGATTCAAAATTACATGATGGATATGGCATATACTAATATCAATGCGTGCTTAGTTTCCATAAATAAGAAGACTGAGCTAAACCATGCTTAGATTAGCTAATGAGGATATTGTACACCATTGAAGGAATACCATGAATCTAATTTAACTTACACAACTGTTATAATTAGAGTAACACCGTGTATAATGAGTACAATATCTCCCTAATTACATCATATTGAATGGGATTACAAGAAATAGGAAGGGGTAACTCAAAGGGAGAAAACATACAATGGCATCTATGTGGTTATTATGTATATTGTGTAATCAATAACCCTTATTATTCAAGCATGTATAATGTAACATTGTAACTCTATATCATAGCTTATCATAATAGTGAATAAATGGGATTACATCCTTACTAATAAGCTCATGTATTGGTATAAGGAATAAAGGTGATACTAGTCTCATCTCTAGCTTTGAGTCCAACTTGTATTGATAGTTACTCTCTATTAATGAATAGGAAGAATACATAACACTATCATCATAGTCTAATCATTGAAAACCTTATGTAGTAGGCAATGTTGTAGTTATCCATTTGCTCATATTGCTTACTCATACGATCTATCACATCATGCTAATAGAACTAAGGTCTATGTATAATATAGATTGAATCATTATGGAAACATGATAAGTAGGGTGTATTCTATATTCCTAGTTTGTTCACATAGATTGCATAGATTGACTAGTGAGCATGGGGAACAAAGGAAAGTAGGTGTAATCTCATGTAGCATGTCTAGTTAAGATAGATTGATCCCTAATATAATTATGACTATAGAAAAAACTATCTCATATCAATCTTATACAGGTAATGCACTCAGTAAGTACGTATCATCCCCAAGTAATGATACTAGTAAATATATAGGTAATGTCTAGTTAAGATAGATTGATCCCTAATCTAATGATGACTATAACAATAACTATCCCATATCAAGCTTATACAGGTAATGCACTCAGTAAGTATGTATCATCACTAAGCAATAGTAATGAATGATGTTGAGATAATAACATACACATAATCACAAACTAGTATTGAATCTTAGATACGAGTGAGATAAATCTTATACTAGTACTGCTTAATAAGACAGCATAACACTTATGATATGTAAGTAATGGAAATGTAAGCTCCATATTACATAATTCCAATATGGTGGTTAAACATCAATCTACTTGATCTAATTCCATGTGTTTACTTTGATTCCATCTTTCTAACAAATCGATATAGTCGTGATATCAACTGAAATGTAAGGAGAATGATTAGGGCATACAACTAACCAATATTCAAAGTAATACCTCTTGTTTATTTTTACTAGTATAACCATTGATATGATGTTAACTATGATCATAAGGGTAATCAATCAAAAAATAGATTGGATTACTAGATCATGTTAATTATGGTTTAGATCTACACTCAAAGAATTACAACTTACAACCACAAACTGATGTCTAGAAACCTCTGTCAAAACTTCAGATATGCATCTACTAAAACAATATTCGGTAAATTCAAGAGTACAAACACTACATTCTATGAACTAATTCAAACAACAAATAACTAGGAATTTTTCTACATAAATTTGTAGTCTTTTAATTCAGGACAACAAGCACAGTCTCCAACAAAATATCACAATACTCTATTACTGAAATAAATTACAACAAAAAAATTCAAATAAATGAGGACTGGTTCTACCAAGTGTTTTGTAAGGTAAGTCACTGATAATAATAAAGATTGAAACTTACATTCACATTTTTCAAAATTACCAGATCTCTGCATGCTTTATGATAGGGATGAAATGGTTGAGCATGTATTTTGGAAATGTCCATCTGCCAAGACACATTGATGATGCTTGTTAAATTGTTAATTCATAGTTCAAATCTACACTCAAAGAATTACAACCTACATCCACAAACTAAAGTCTAGAAACCTTTGTCAAAACTTCATATATGCATCTACTAAGACAATATTTGGTAAATTCAGGAGTACAAACACTACATTCTATGAAGGAATTCAAACAACAGATAACTAGGAATTATTCTACATAAATCTACAATCTGGAAATTCAGGACAACAAGCACAGTCTCCAACAAAATATCACAGTACTCTATTGATGAAATAAATTACAACAAAGAAATTCAATTAAATGAGGACTAGTTTTGCCAAGTGTTATGTAAGATAAGCCAATGCTAATACTAAATATTGAAACTTACATTCACATTCTTCAAAATTGCTAGATCTTAGATCAGTATAGATATAAATCTATTTTCCTAGTGGAAGAGGCTTTCGAGCTTTCATCTGTTTCCATTCTTCATAAATAGTGTTCCAATCTACCTTGTTTAGAGCATGAGGTGCAGTGAGAGAGAGAAACATTAACATATCCAATGTTTCTAAAGAAATTCTTAATCTAGCATCATTTTTATCCAATTTAATTTGGAGAAGGTTCTTTCACATACTGTTGTGCTAGCTCAAATAATAAGAATACGTTGCTATAGGTGCATCAAACATGGAAATCCTTCAAACCATTCAGGTTCACCTTTGTATAGATCACATGCTCCAAACATATGCTTTCTAGGGTATGATCTATACATAGTACAAATAAATTTGTCCATTTCACCCAAACATCTAGCACTATCCAAATTAGGTGAGTCCCCAACACTGAATTTATCACATAAACATGTTAGCCATGTTATTTTTTGAGAGTCTCTATCATCCATATCCTCTTAATAATTATGAGGAATAAACAACTTAGCAACATTAAATATAGGAAAATCAATGAACCTTGCATTTAGAGAGTCAATCACTTTCATTACAAAACTTTTTTCCAACATAATGCAATCATCTAGTGTCTCGGGTCTTTGTGACTTTGGAAAACTCTCAAATCTCAATGCATGTACATGTACCATACATGTGCAATCTTCAAACTCAACAGTGCCTTGTTGTGTTTTACTTAGAAAAGATGATATGTGCATTGCACTTGCCCCAAATATGCCTCTCAGAAATCACTTATGAAGCAAGCTAATAGTAATATCCAAAGTAGTTCCAATAGATGTAATGTCAACATGATATTATTGGAACTTTTGATTCATCTTCTTCAACTCAATAAGCACATATGCAAGTAAATGGATGCAAAATTGAACTTGAAATATCGTGGCTAGCTCATACATTTTTTTCTCCCCTAACCGCTAATCTTTTAACAAAGTTGGCATGAGTTTAACAAGTCTCTCCATGACTTTGCCTCTAGAAATCCCTCTAATGTGATGAATTTGTAACACTTCTTTCTTGTGATTTGAAATGACTCTGTTAACTCTTTCAATTCTCCATGTCTTTTAGTATATTTCCATAGCCATGAATCAATCTTGTTTGCAAACTTATCAATAACTTGTAACTATGCAAAATCAGATGAAGCATGATTTGATGCTAATGCTTCCCGATGAGCTATGCAGTGGATATCTAATAAATGAGGTGCATGTCAATGAAGCTTAGTAGATAAACCTTCATGAATTCCTGTTATCCACATTTTTGGTTATCGAGATGATATTATGATCATATCATGATAATGGGAGATCAAACTCTTCATTAAGAACGTTTTCCTGAAGAAAGTTACACTTGTCATTTTCTCAAAATCATATTTTGAAAATAGTTCGCAGGCTGCAATATATTCTCCTGCGAGAATCCTTCATTCCCGCAGGCTGCATTCAGCTTGACTGCGAACTTCTCGCACTGTGTCAATGGTTAGAGTGCGAACATGTTTCTAAAGGAGAAAAATGAATAAGTTCTCGATCCTTCTAGAAGGAATCTTCTAGAAGGATGAGTTGGAGTTCGAATGGTTGGAAAATTAATGACTTTCCAGATATCTTGGGATTATTCCCTATCCAAGTAACTAAACAATATTCTCCTACATATTGAGTAGATTGCTCATAGCAATGGTTATAAGTTGACAAAGCTAGCAAGAGATTGATTAGAGAACTTGTGCAAGACTGTATGGAGGATTGAAGCTACAGCAGCAAGAGACTACAAGCAAGGTCATCATATGTAGGTGAACTTATTCATGCATGAGCAAGTGTGTGTGTCAGAGCTAGGATCCATCGAAAGGAGATCTACGACATCAAGGCTCAGGTTGTATATTTCTCTTTCAGTTAATACAATACATGAATGTGTCCCTTTCCCATAATGATGATGTCATCTTATTACATGATTCCTTGATCACATGTATAGACTAGGGTTTGAATATATTAATGCCTTTGCTGTGATTGGTTTGTGTTGTTGTGATTGGATGACACAAGAGCATCGGAGCAGAGCGAGGAACAACAGAGATTAAGGAGAGTGTTATCAAGGTATGTACACTTTCCATTTCTCGTAGTTCATTCAAAAACTAGATCTAGGGAAAGAGTAGCATTCTGTCACATTTTGTTCCAGATCCAGGTGGATCTGGGGAGATTGGTCTGTGTCCGCACTCACGAATTTATCCTAAAACAAAATTCCCCTCATGGATGAAGCTCCATCAGATCCAAATCCATCTAACTTTATCAAGGATAGATCCATTTATGCTAAAAGAGATGTCACAGTGTCATACATAGATTGTGATGTTCCATCCCTAATTTGAAGTAAGTGTATGGATTTTGTAACACATTGACCTCTTCCTTCATTTGTTAAATATGTAATATAAATGATTAAATGTTGCACCATAGTCTGATTAATACTTTCATCAGCTGAAATTGAGTAAAATGGGTTGTTGAAAATCTCATCTTTTAACTTTTTCCAATAGACCTCCTTAGCAACTTGTAGAAACTCTTTTCCAAATGTTGTATTTATATATGTTGAATATTCATCTGTTAGAGGCATGTGAGGAGCGTTTTTATACATTCTCAAGTCACATATTGACTAATATACTTCCAAAGGTAAATCATGTATGGAGACAAAATACACATTTTCATTTACCAATATAATTCTCTCCTAAGCATCCATCATTAGCTCTACATGTTTAGTAATTAGAAGAGTACTTTTTTTTCTTCCCCCCTATAAAAGTTGCAAAAGAAAATTTATGAGCCTCTGATGATGCATGGATGTTTAGACCACTAGCTTGAAGGGTCATACTTCGATCTTTAGAAAATGGATTTTCCCTTTTAAATTTTACACACCATGAACACTTTATCCTTTCAACACCATTACAATAGTTTACAACATAAGCCCATGGGAATCTTGTCTTCCATTTGGACTTGAATGTTCTTTTGGGCCTCTTGGATGTTGGTTCCTCTTCAAGAATTTCTACACTATATGATTCATGGCCTTCAAATGGATGATCATATACTTCATTTTTAGAGTTTCATGGTTTATTAGAGAGTTAAGGGATACCAAATGCATCAACAATTGAATGTTGTTTTTTATCCTTTTTAGGACGACCCAGAGGTGACATTTTTCAATAATTTTTACCTAAACGAAATTAATAAAATAGGGAATATAAAAATACAAATTAAATGGGCATAAAATCATTGGTATGTCTCTTTACAATGAGTAACATTAATCCAAATCTACCTTTCTTTAACGATCAAAATTGACCCACCAAAACTCAATACTACAATTGAAACTACATATATCATATTTTCAGCAAACAAAAACTCTGCACAATTCAGATTTTTAGTAACCATGACTCTTGGCTCTTAAAGGACACTTCATATAGTAGTCTCTTGGGAGCCATGGATATATAGATAGCTATATTTATCTTATATATTATATTTTTCCTTGACATATGGCTATGATAATTATGTTATAATTTCCATTTTGTAGTAACATAATGGTTTATCGATGTTGATCTTGAAATATTTATAATGTCAATAAGTAGTTTAGGAGTTTCATGAAACAAAGTTTCAAATGTTCAGTAACCACTACTTTCATTTCTAAGAATCTTGCAGTCAAACTTGCCAACATAAGGAAGTCATTGTTTGCAGTTAAGTACACTTCTCAAACACCACAATATGATAACCACAAAATAGGGGAAAAATATGTGTGCTTCATACAATATGTATATAAGGAACCTATGAGTTATGTTCATGAAAGGAACATTTTCTAGTTGAACAAAAATTCTCTTACTCCTAACATCCCTAAGCCATGGCTCATTAGGGCCATCATTAAGTGAAGAAAGGCTTAAAAAGGGTAAGGAATGGTCAACTAGAAAATGGTCAACTCACCCTTTAACCATTTGTTGGTTTTGTTGACCCAAAAGTAAGATGTAACGTAGAATATAGGGAGTCTCAAGGTCCACAAATCACACATGGATAATGAAACCTCACCAACCATAAGGCTCTTGTAATGAGAAAAACCCTATATTCCTATAAACCTATTCAACAGATTCATGTTATTATTCAATTTATGGGGTTCTCCTTTCTTTATTGTAATTAAAGGAAGCATCTCACTAGTACCCTATAACACTCAGAAGGGAATTTACTCTTTTTCTTCCTAGTATATGACACCATTTTTCAGTTAAAATTAGTGCCTCTAAAATTGCATTAGGAGCCACTCGAAATCATGGAGGACACTCAATAACATGCCACTCAAGAGTCAAAATCATATGTGTCCACAAGCCAATTACTTTTTGAGGTTTCTTCTAGTTTCAACCAATCACACACATGAACTTCCAACTACTCATACATCTTCCACAACAAAACAAGAAAAAATCATTTTAAACCAAAAGTGCTACAAGCTAAAAACCCTTAATATGGGCCCTATAAGATATTATAGGCCATTGAACCAAAATATTTCTATATCAACTTGTTGGCTCATCTTGGCATTCATTACAATAATCTCTAACAACTTGATCCACCATTTTCTAAAAGATGAGGAACAAATGATACACCCACACGAGACTATCACCAATCTAAAAACGCCCACTACTATAAGATACTCATCTTGAGAACATGACTTGCACCATTGAATAGAAGAAGATCAATGAACAATTCATCAACGAGAAAAATATCTTGCCTTTGCAAACCAAGTGGGATTCTCAATCCACTTTTGAGAAGCAATCCCCTCTTTTAGAGAAGAAATTTTGGGGTAAGTTCCATCTCAAGAAAGGAGATATAAGTAAGCACCTTAGGATAATAGAGAGAGGATTTCATTATATTGTCCCTTACTAAAAATCATAATATTGTGTGTAATTTGGTATCTCACTTTGTACTTAGCATGGATTTGTAATATTCATTTTTGTGGCAAAATAGACATTTTCACTACTACTCTAAACAATCCCTTCTTTGAAAAGTGTAATTGCATATTAGGTGTCAATTATATATTCTAGGAACTTATTCTATTTCATTGCAACAACCTTGTATGTATGGTATAAGTTATCTTTCAATGTTCACTAAAATTATGTATTCTCTTGAGCAAGTTCATTCTCCTTTGTTTTAGTGAGAACAAATTGATTTCTTTTCTTTTCCCATTTGTGTATATCATGAGTGAATGAATTATAAAATTATTCCTTAGTATAGTTATTGATCATAAAGTTCATAATATCATTGATATTATTATGCCAATTTCACTCTCAAGGACGAATTCCATGATCCCTCTCACTTGGAAGGGTAATACTTCTGATGTATGTTCATTGTTGTCCAACACACTCAAGCAAACAATTGATTAAAGTCTAGCTGCACTTGTTCCATATTAGTGTCAAATTTGATAGCCTAACTTGTCAACAAGATGCTAACCACTACAATATGAAATTCTAAACAATCCAATGACTTCCGGATTAGTATGTCTACAAGATATGAGAGATAAAGCAACAAAAATAACGCAAAGTATGTTGAAATTTCAAATACTTCAAACCAAATACAACAATAGGAAAACCAATAAAACTACCCCTTACTATCATATTATATTGACCAAAGGTCATATCTCTACTAGGAAGAGATGAGAGTTCATGAAAAATTGTGAATGTTGTGGTTGAATCTTTGTTCAAGTGATCAAAATCTAGACATTACAGAGACATTATGAAATAAAACTACATTGCAGGGGTTGAAATTGGAACTCCACAAGAAGTCCAACTAATAGTGTAGCATCTTAAGACTTATAGTTTAGTAAAACTCCCATTTAAAAAAGTAAGTACACAAATTCATAAAAAAATGTAGAAAAGAAAGAGTTCAAAAAGATCACTGGAACAAAAGGAGATAGTTGTTTATGTAAACATTTGATAATCATCAATTGAAAAATGATGATATTTTTTTGTAATTAATGGCTGGTGTTTACTAATTAACAATTCTTATGTCAATGGTGTTGCCATTCCATAGTGAAGATGACACATGTTCGATCACCCACCAAGGTCAATTCCCCTGAAGACATGAATAAGCAATTGGGGTCAAGTGCAATTCCTAGGTGATTTTGAGTCTTGACAAAAGAATAACACCTTGTCACAACAATTTAGCAGAATAAAAGTGATTATGTTTCATAGTTTTCTTATCAAGGGATTGATTTTACCATGTAAGAAGGACACTTGTGGTGCCTGACCTCTTCAGACAATTTGTTATATTTATCTTTGAGATTAAAGGAAGTACTTTAAAAGAAATTAACAATGATTATAGATATAAACATAAACAATTTAAGGGTCAGAAAGGGATTGAATTAATGGTAAAATTTATGACTAAGTATCAACCATAAATATCATAGAATTTCAGACTCCGAAACTGGAATCCTAACTTGTTATGAATTAAGGCTATGACTTGTATTTCCCAGTGTTTGTGCCTCATTAAAGAGTTCAAAAATAAAGAACTAGAATAAACGTATGTAATATTTTTGAACTATTTCTACATTTGTGGTAGGCAAGAGGTTGACCCTTTATAAATTATTTCTTTCAAACAATGTTTTGCAAGCTATGGGATAGAAGCTGACAAAGTAAGCCTAGGGACTTAGCTCAATCAATTGTCATCAATGTTGTTGGGTCTTTGGCTAGTTTCATGTTGGTAGTTGCCCAGTTCAAATGGAAAAGCATCCTATACACAAATGTGGAAAAACATCCATTGAGGTTTCCCCGTGAGGTTTTCCTTGGAAAGAAGGAAAGAAGAAAGACGAGACAAGGTATGTGGGAGGCAATGTTTTTTGCATTTTTTACTGCTTTTTTTCCTTTTTTTTCAATTTTTCCCTATTTTTCTTTTTCAAACCCTTGTCGAGTTATTTCCGTACACAATATTTGAAACTTCACAAACTATAAACTGTGTAAAAAGGATGATGCCTTTGCTACTTCCTTAAAGTTAAAATTATAACCTGCTACTTACTATTCTTCAGATATTGTTCTAATTTTAGCGCTACCCACATAAAACTTAGAAACAAGACTCACATTCTATAATCCATATCAACTCATAACCAACCATTAATTTAAAAAAATGAGATTCGCAAATTCTTCTGCATGCAAGATATCTCATGGAGGAAAAATAAACAAAAGAGCACGCCTAACTTATGGATATTGTAGTAGTGACAAAGATCAACCTAAGAAACAATTGGTTATGATTTCTAAGGGTCTCCAACATTCTCCTCACTAGGGTCCTTTTGATGAGCCATCATTTCCTTATATTCATGATCAAGTTAAGAAAAGATAAAGTCATATTATATAGAATTTTGAATGAGACTGCATAACTCAACAAAGCCCCATCACCAATCCCATACCAATACTCATATGGTAATAAACTCTGAGATTTGAGTAATAGTTCTCATATAGTCTCATCACTGACACGCTTATTCCACAAATGGACTAAAAAATTCATTTACATTAACGACATTCTAACCATGCATTAAAGGAGAGATCTAATAACCCCATATCAACCAACCTTTGATGTTTTCTATTGAAAAATCATATATGTCCAGGCACACAATGATCAATATTGAAAACAACCCAAAGGTGCTAGCAGTTACCATGGTTCAATCAATGGAAGCAGTTAATCTGAATTGGATCGTGACAATCTATTGCATAGAGAACGAGTAAAAACTAATGGAAAAAACAATTGTTGTCCCGAGTTGATATTGACAAAGACATGTCCCACTTTATGATATCGGGGAATATGTGTTCCCTTTATGTGATGCACTGGGAAAATAAATTTGATACACAAATTGATTTATTTTTAAATGGCACGGTTGATGCAACAAATATTACTCTATTCATATACGATTCAACTTTGGAAGAAGGTTCAAACAATTACAGGCTTGTATGAGGATTGGAGATAATACAACCCCGGGAAACAAATATAATAAAGAAAAAATAACCCAAGTTACAATGATAAAACCCCATTAAAATTTGAAGTACATATCAAGAAAAGATCGAATCCATTCAAGATCATACCTGATAAACAATATATAGGGTGTGTTGTGTGAACTCATGACTATTTACAAGGTAATACCATGACGATATGCAGAAGACCACTAAGATGCTTCAAATTGCTTGTCTACTTAACAAGTACGCTCCCTTAAAATACAAAAAGCATGACACTCAAAGTGGTATCATGGTATAGAGTCTTCTAGGAAATATGCCAAAATAAGCAAATCCCTATAAAATATGTTACGGTGCACCTTATTTTAAGCTACCAGGTCTGTAAATCACAAACTTTAGCATATACCTAATAGAAAGAAAAAATATGAAAAAAACTAATTTCCCCTTTCAATTTTTAGGGTTATGTGTTCATCTTTATGACATGAAACAAAAGAATGCAATAGATGGATGGATGTAAGCCTACATGTAGTATCTGATACCTTAAAATAGCTGGAATTTGATAAGATTCAACTCGTGATAGTGAAATAAAATTAATGGGAAAGACATCAGAAAAACATCAAATTTCTAAACCCTATGTTAACTTCAATAGAAATTTCACAAACAAACTTGAAAACCTAATTGCAAACCTGAAGATACTACCAATCATACCTTGGCTTAGACCTTGGATTTCTAGTTTGGTGAATTCATCTGCTCGTTCTAAACTCTAAAATTTATTGTTACTAAAACTTCCAAATTCCAAGTTGCGGTGTCTTGGCCCATGGGTATCATGAATCCAGGGGAAATGGGTGGAACTGGAAATATAGAAACTTGACTAGAGACTCCACAGAAAACCTAAAGAAAAACTTCTAACTTCCAAGAAATGGCGTATTTTCCCATGGGTATCGTGAATCCAGGGGAAATTGGTGCAACTAGAAATTTGGAAACAAGACCAAAGACTCCAGAGAAAACATAATGGAGATTCAAGGACTTCAGAGAGGAAAAAACGTTGGGTATCATGATTCAGGAGCACATTAATTCTATTAACTAAATCAACAATTGTTGTTAATTCCCCTCTCATCTCCATTGCTCTAGAGGCCAACCTCCAAGTTCCAACCCTGTAAATCATTCACCTATCATTGTGTGGGCAGTTGCGAAGGACCTTTTCACATGGAAAGTGGAGGACAATTATGAATGTAATGTGGTGGAATCGCAAATTGAAATCACATCACATGGGTGGTGGTGGAAGATAATTATTTGAAAAGAAACCTACTCGTGAGTCTTGTACTCTAGTGCCAAGTCACTGTTCAGTGTTAACTGCTAAGTTTGCGCTGACAATTTTTGATGACATGTAATTTAAGGTATTACCCTTATTAGGAAATTTTAGGTTTTTTTTAACATTTCGGGAATAAGTTTCAAAAATTAAAATTAAATATTTTTTGACGTGGAATTATTTAAAAGCATTTCTAGGACGTGTTAGATCCCCTTTGACGGGATGTAACGTGTTGAACTTTGATCAGTGATCCTCTACCATGTGAGCGATGTGAAATATGACAAAAGGTCGAACCCGAAAGCCACGATGAAGTTTCGGTTTCCGATCGTTTCTCCATAACTGTCTTATCAAAATCAAAAGATTATTGATTTTCAAACTTTACAAGTCACCAATATAATCCATGTTTACAGCAATATCTTCGATGGGATTTTTTAAATTAATAATTTTAATAATATAAAAATAACATTAATTTTTATATAATTTTTATAATATGATGGTTTTTAGTGTCATGTAGTTTTCTCATACAATTTGGAAAATTGACCAAAAAATATAGCCTAGAAAGAGCGAAAACATAAAATGTTTAAACTACAGACAAAATGTGGCTCTACCATGTGAGTGACGCTATGGATTAGTGAATATGCTCTACTATGTGAGCGACGATAAATTCGACAAAAGATCGAACCTAAAATCCATAATGAAGTTTTGGTTTCCAATCGTTTCTCCATAGTTGTCTTATCAAAACCAAAAGATTATTGACTTTCAAACTTTGCAAGTCACCAATCCATGTTTACACCAATTTCTTCGATGGGATTTTGTAAATTAATATATTTTTAATAATATAAAAATGAAATTAAGTTTTATGTAATTTTTATTGTTTGTAGTTTTCACACTACTTTGAATGGGAATGAAGTTAAAAAAATAAGATTTTCTAATTTTATGTGTGGGTATTTGGAAAATTTATATCAAATTGTTTTCTTATATTATGTGGGTGGAAAATAAATATTTTTGTTTATGGATTTTTAGTTAAAGGGAGTTTTTGAAGTTTTTTTTGGTGTGCCAAGATGTTCTTATCTCAATGTTATTCATAAAATAGAGTAGTTATTTGTTGTGTATTTTGGTTGGAATTGTTTTATTTGTTGTATATTTTGGTTGTAATTATTTTAGTGAAAATAAAAGTAAAAACACATTTATTCGAGATAGATGGATTTAGAAATTTAAATTTCATTAAACTATAGAAAAAAAATACACGATATTTGAAAATACCACAAGGTAGGAGTATCTACCAATGTTTTCTTACACTGAATTGTTGCTTATTGAAAATTGAACAAAAGAATTAAATAAGGGATTGAGGACTCTTAGCACTCATATCCTTTAGTGCTCCATAAAAATATTATGAGCATGTAGAGGATGGTGGTACACTAATGGTTAGTGTTAGGTCCTCTAGCAAAGGTGAAATAGGTGGAAACCAAGATTGGTACTAGCCTTATATTACTCATGCATTAATGAGTGGAGTGGTTGGTGGTATCATGTTGAGGGAGATACAATTATATAAGCAATGAATACAAACCAAAAACGTCTTGTGTGGAACAACCAAAGGAATATGTGGTTTATTGGATAAAAGATACATTCATAGGTAAGTACACAAACACGTGTGACATGTCCCCATCTCTTAATGGTGGTCATTGGCATGATACATATTTATTTTGTTAGGTATGTATTATATTCTTTGCATGAATAGATCTAATGTTTGTGTTGCATTGGGTGTGTAGGGGAGGTTAAAGGGGGGGGCGCTAGGCCCCCCCTACCGGGGGAATGGAACCCCCTAGCACAGGGGTTCAAGGGTAGCGCCCTCAATTTTTTTGTTTTTTTTTTTTTTGCGTATGTTTTTGGCAGTTTTTCATTACATGGTTTTCACTAATGGTTTTCTAATTCCGATTAAGGAATTAGTGTTGTTGACTAATGCGGGTCAACATATTAGGGATTTGGATGTTGTGGGATACTATTGTATATTGTATTGTAAGCTATGAAGAGATGATGAATTGAGTATTATAGGTGTGACTCTAAACAAGTTGTTGGTTTTCCCATTTTGGGTTTTCATGGTAAAAAAATATGTGTAATGTGTGTGTGCCATTGCATCCTTTTTGTTTTTATTGATAATTTGTTTCCAGTAAATAATTGTACAAGGTTAAAATATACATTTGATATCAGAGAAATTATTGGCTTCAGGGGGATGCCTTTGTGGCTAAGGGTTTGTCTCAGGTCTGTAATAAGCCTTGTTACAGTGGGAGATCTGCAGTATTGATTCTTCAAGTGAAAATAAATGACGAGCAGTTTGAAAATAGAGATCAAGAATTTTAATCGATAAAGTTTTGACTTGTGGAAGCTCAATATGGAAGATATTTTGGTGGACAAAGATCAGTTTATCATGGTGGATCTAGGTATTGCACCTACAAGAACATCAACAAAAGACTTGAAAATTTTGGATTGAAAGGTGAAGAGCACAATACAGTTGTGTCTCTCAGATTCGGTATTACTGAATGTGTCAGGGAAAACTACAACCAAGGAATTATGGGATAAGTTGGGGACTTTGTATCAGTTTAATTCCCCGGTAAACAAACTATTCCTACGGAAGAATTTTTATAACATGAGGATGAAATATGGATACTCAGTGATAGAGCATCTCAATGCCTTCAATACAATGGTAAGCCAATTATTATCTACTGATATTAAGATTTCTTATGAAGACAAATATACCAGTTTACTATTCTCTTTACCAAACTTGTGGGATAATCTAGTTGTGGCCATAGGTAGTAATACAACTATTATAAGTTTCGATGATTTGGTCTCATCCTTATTTTTGGATGAGATAAGGAAAAAGAGCATGGAAGGACAGAGGACAAAAACATGATTTGCAAGAGGAAGCTCCTAAGAAAGAAATAGATTTAATTCCTCAAGTGGGAGGTATAAATATAATGGTAGATCTAAATCACCCGAAAAGTTTGTAAAGGTATGCTAGAGATGCCAAAAAGAAGGGCACTACAAGAAGCAATGTAGATTCAAAAATGTTGAGAGAGGGAAAGGATTTGAATATGCTCCTTCTACAGAAGCAAAAACCTCCACAAAACAAGGAGGGGATGTGTACTTGGCTTCTTCAATCACACATGCAGATCATGAGGCATGGTTGGTTGACGCAGGTGCATCCGTTCATATGAATCCCCACAGGGAGTGGTTTTGCGAGTATGAAAGGTATGATGGAGGTGATGTTCTCCTAGGTGATGAATCGATAGCCAAAATTATAGGACGAGGAAAATTCAAGTTGAATCTAATGGATGGAAGGATAAGAACACTCCCTATTTTTATACACATTCCAGGATTGGACATAAATTTGATTTTTGTAAGCAAAATGGATGATGAAGGGGTAAAAACAATGTTTGAGAAAGAAACCTATAGGATGGTTCGAGGAACAATGGTGTTGTTGAAGGGAGTTAGAATTGGAACTATGTATAAGTTGCAAGGAAGCACTAGTAGTGATGGGTGTAATAGGTCCATTGTTCCTGAGATTGGAGCTGAAGAAGAAAAAACTCCTACAGTCTCTAGAGAAAAGTGTATGTTGTGGCATCTAAGTCTGGGGCATATTAGATAGAAGGGCCTTTGACTACTACATGTTAAAGGTATGGTTGAAGGTATGTCTAAATGCTCTCTGGATTTTTATTTATGTGAACATTTTTTATATGGGAAGTAGAATCAAGTAAGATTCCCCTCTAGTGCAATGAGGGCAGAGGGAATTTTATAGTTGGTGCACAATGATGTGTTTGGGCCTGTTTCAATTCCATCAATGGAAAAATATGTGTACTATGTCTCATTTATAGATGAACTATTGAGGAATACTTGGATATATTTCTTTAGGAAGAAATATGAAGTCTTTAACATGTTTAAAGAGTTTAAGGATCTTGTGGAGAATCAAACAGAGAAAAGAATTAAGGTGTCGAGGACTGATAATGGTGGAGACTTTTGCGGAATTGAATTCGAAGAATTATGTAAGAAGTGTAGTATAGAAAGGAAACATAATACTCCATATAAACCTCGCGAGAATGGAGTTTCGGAAAGGATGAGCAGGACACCGATGGAAAGAGCTAAGTGCATGCTCAATGGTGCCGAGTTAGGACATGAATTCTAGGAAGAGGTAGTGGGTACTACATGTTACCTGGTAAATCAATCACCCTCATCAACACTCGATGACAAGACTCCATAGAATGTATGGATTGGTAATACACCCTTTCTCACACATCTCAAGGTATTTGGTTGTGATTCCTATGTTCATTTTCCAAACGAAAACGAAAGTAAGATAGATAAAAAGGATGAAAAGTATATCTTTATTGGGTATAAAGATGGTTTGAAAGGTTACAAGATTTGGAATCCAGAAACTAAAAAGGTAGTGTATAGCCAAGATATGGTATTTAGAGAAACCAAAGATGTTGTCAAACAAGAAGTCCTACCAAAGGAGGAATAACCAGAGAAAATAGAGTTTGAATTAAAGGATCGTGAATCAAACTCTATAGAAGAATAGGAATCAGAATAAGAAGATCCTCATACTTCAATATTGAGGAGATCGATTTGGGAAAGAAGGAAACTGGAAAGGTATACTCCACCTAATATCCGTTCAAATTTTTCTTTGGATATTACTGATGATGATCCTAGAACTGTTATGGAGGCAGTGGATTTAGAGGATGGAAAACTCTAGAAAAGGCCATGGTTGAAGAAATGGAAGCCTTGGATAAGAATGATTATTTGGATCTAATGGAGTTTCGTACTGGAAGAAATCCCATTGGAAGGAAATGGGTGTTTAAGAAGAAGCTGAATGTAGAAGGAAAAGTGGAGAAATACAAATCTCGGTTAGTAGCAAAAGGTTATTCCCACGAAAATGGAATTGACTTTGGTGAGATTTTTTCTCCTGTTTCCAAGTTAATTTCAATTAGATTTTTTTTATTTGTTGTTGTTGCATTTGATTTTGAAGTAGAAAAGGTGGATGTGAAGACAACATTACTACATGGGGATATGGAAGAAGAAATCTACATGAAGCAAGCATAAAGCTTTGTTGTGAAGGGAAAGGAAGAGTTGGTATGTAGGCTGAAAAATTCCCTATATGGGTTAAAGCAATCACCAAGGATGTGGTATAAAAATTTGATACTTATATGTTGGGACTTGGCTTCATAAGGAGTAAAGAAGATCACTGTATGTATTTCAAATGAATGGGTGATCATATTATTTATTTGGTCTTGTATGTGGATGATATGTTGTTGATAGGAAACAACAAGGAGATTATCTAGGATGTGAAAAATCAATTGTCCTCTAAATTTGATCCAGAATCTTTTCATCGATGACTTATTAAAATAATTACATTAAAGACTGTAAATGAAAGATTATGTACAACATCATTAAAGAAGACATACTCATGGAGAAAATATGAGAAGAATAGCAAGAACACAAGCCATGATAACGAAGTTCATCCCAAGAATAGACTACGTCTCTGAGCACACTTCGAAGTGGAGGACTTTAAATTATCTCAATAAAAATTGGCATAAAATATATGGCTATACCTCAAGTGTGGAAAATGGCCTTCAGATCCATTTCCCAGATGAAAAATATGATTACTCTAGTGGATTCATGGTGAGGAGTAGTGAAAAATCAATTGTCAAATCATCTCAATCCGACATCATCACCTTCAGGCCCTCGTAGGCTCTTCGCCTCGGTTTGCATGACATCAGTATGTAATCATGATAGTATTTTTCATTGAAAAACATGTTTTTGTACGAACTCTGGGCGTAGTCCCAGAGCATATGGAATACTTGGGATTAAATAAAAAATCCTGGGAGGATGTACCAAAACAGGTTGTTAGCTCGGTTGGTTGGCAACGATCACATTTAGAATTTGGTTGGGGAGGTCCCGGGGTCAAGCCCGTAGGCCTCCCCTTTTAGGTTCCAATTATAACAACATAGCATATATAATTGTTGGTTTAAAACCAATGTTTAAACATAGGTTAATGTTGATATGTGGGCGCCAAATCTAGGATGTGACTGGTTCACGGTCCATGGAATGTTTCCTTACTAAACATTGTTGGCATTATTTTTTATGTGGCCATCAGAATTTTCGTTGGATTTCGCTGGGAAACAAGATGTTAGCCATTGTATATAATTTTCGTTGGATTTCGCTTCGGAAACAAAAGATGTTAGCCAATTGTATATATATATATATATATATATATATATATATATATATATATATATATATATATATATTTAGTTTTTTGTCACGGTCCCTCATTGGGAGTTTTCGGGGTGCCACGTGGTGTCCTGGTTGGGCCATGTGGTGCCTTTCCATTGGCTCTGTCTCCCTAGTCACTTGTTGACTCATCTGCCACATGTTCCCAGTCATCATGATGACATAGCCACTACGTGTCTTCTGTGTATGGTACAAACCTACCACTTGGAGGCCATTGAGAGGTGCCACATGGTTCTCCCTGGGAGTGTCACATTTTTATTGGGCCATTTGGCCAACCAAAAATGCCAAACCAACATGCCACATGTCAGCTCCTGGGTGGTGCCATGTCAACATACTAACATCACCATTGTCTCATGTTGATGTCATATCTACATAGTCAATTGTTGATGTCAGTTGTATAGACGTTGATGTCATCTTATTGAATTGATGAGGTTGGCCAAAACTTTGATTGTCCATAAGTCCTTCCTTTGGACTCTGTTTGAGGTGTCATTTTCACCATTGGAAATCTTGTGACAATCTCTTCTATTTGGCACTATTTTTGTTGAGATTTGTGGACTTTGAATTTTTTGCCTTTTAGATCCTCCTGGATCATTCCTCCCCACTAAGAAGCTTTTGGGCTTCCAAAATATTCATCAATCAACAGGTAGGTGAAGGAATTTCTCCCTTACTTATCTTTATTGATCCATCGTGCTTTACTTGGATGTGTACCCTTCAGGCCCACTCGAAGATATTCCACATCACCCTTGTGTGAAGTTATCATCCTTCTGTCTAGGATGATATCTTCCCTTAACTTGTCCAATTACGTAGGAGAAAACTCATCCACTGACGATACCGGAACACTCTCCCTTTGATCCATGATCATTGGAGGCTCATAAAGTTTCAGGGTCTCTATGTGTACAACTGAGTATATATGAATGTATGGTGGTAGATCGAGGTGAAAGGAATTTGTGCCAATTTTCTCCAATATGGTAAAGGGTTGATATATGATGGGTTTGAGCATCTTTCCTTCTCCCTTCAACTGAACTTTTCTGGTGTGTAACTACACTTGATCTCCCCCTCGAAACTGGTGATCAACTTTGTGCTTTTCATACCGCAACTTGGGATATTTGTTGCAGTAGCCTTAGAGAAAATGAACCATTGTTTTATTAACTACCTCTGTCTGGTCATTGGTTGGTGTATGGGAAGCAATTATCCTCTTCATATTGGTTTCCATCATTCTCCATAAGTTGGTCCAAAACTCTCCAAGGAATCGAGTGTCTCGATTTGAGATAATGGTTGTGGGCAGTCCAAAGTGGACCCATACATGTTGAAATAAAAGGTGGGAAATTTGCTCAACGGGGATCTACTTTTTACATAACATCAAGACACACATATATAAACATATCCATTACTACATTAAATTAGTCATGACCCATTTTTAACATAGGTAACCTCCCTACAAAATCCAAGGATATACTCTTCCAAGGATGAGAAAGAATAGGGAGTGGTGTGTACAACCCCAATTTTCTACTAGTGGGGTAAAAAATGCACAACACACACCCATTTACAATCATGGTAAAAATTACATTCATTCGAGGAAAACATGACCTCAACAAATACATTACAATCCTATCTACCCCAAAATTCCCAAATACACAAGAAGTGTAATCTTCTCCAATTACATGCATTTTCTCAATGGTAGGAATACAAGGTTTACCCAAATGGTAGGATAGTTTGTCCTACAACTAAAATCCTTTCACCTGCAAGCCATGGATTAGACTCTCAAATACATCTTTCAATACTTTGTCAATAGCATATTTTTCAACATAATTGTCATGAGCATTCTTCAAGACAATAGATGCAAAACTAGGAGGTCTAAAAAGTATATCTGCTCTCATGGCATCTGCACTGGTACTGGTTGCAACTTTGAATGGTTGTTGAAGGTTCAATAGAGTTGGTATTGGTGTAGGGTTGATATTTTCTCCCAAAGTGTCGAAGGCCCTTTTCTGTCCGCCTCCCCACTAAAAGACCTGTCTCATCTCAAGCATTTCATTTTTATGTAAAAGATTAAGAAAATCAAGAGCATTAGACTTATCAAGATCTTTGGTTTTTACAATCGTAAGAACAATATTTTTTCAAGTATGTATAGCTCTCTTCATTTGAAATACACTAATAAGTGGTGGATTAGATTCCATGTTGTGATCTCTAACAATATACTCCACTCCATATTTTTTGAGATGGCATTTGTTCTCTTTCCAAAAGAAGATTTATTTTATGTCATAAAGATAAGGACTCTCTAATACAATACCACATATATCTAAAGGAACCACATCCAAATAAACTTCATCTACCAACTTAGAAGCAATAGCAAAATTCAATATACACTAACTGGTAACCCGAAGTTTTGCATTATCATGTAACCAACCAACAGGGTAAGGTTTTTGGTGAGGTGTTTTGGTTAATCCCAATTTCTTTACAATCTCTTTAGATATCAAGTTAACTTGTGAGCCCGGATAAAACATAGTTTCTACTTTTGTATTCTTTGTCACTACTCTTATGTGGAATAATTCACTTCTTGTTTCATCATTTTCAAGAGATGGAATCTTGGAACTTGAACTAGAATGCAAGGAAAAATTACCTTGTAATCCAACTGGTGTGATCTTTTCCTCATTACCTAAGTCAAAACCTAGGTCTTGTTGCACAGTAGAAATATTTTTATGCTTCCTTTGGCCACCAAATCGCTTCGGTCTTCACTCTGGATGCAACTTCCAACAATGCTCATTATCGTGCCCATCTTTCTGGCAATGAGTGCAAGATGATTTTTCTTTGTCTTTCTTTGTTGTAGCTATCCTCTTATCCTTTCCTTTGCCTTTCCTTTTGAAATGGTCTTCTGAATGCTTGTTATATTCCTGTACATTATTTCCCTTGCTGTCAACGTGTGTTTATTGCACACAGATCATCTAAGTTTGTGGGTTTACAAACTAACAATGTATGTTGAATGTAACTGTGAAGTGCACCAATATACTTCATCAAAGTTTCATGGGAATCTAAAGGAATATTTAATGCAAGTTCTTGTTTCCTAAATTCTTCGATGAAACTCTAAACACTCTGACCTTTACCATGTCTTAAATTTTTCCATTCCATCATGGATTTTTGAACATAACCCAATGGATACAATTGATTTTTAAACACAGATGTAAATTTAGACCATGAAGAAAGGAGTTTACCATTATGCTTACTATCTTTCTGAAGTTTTCTCTCCCACCATACAAGGGTTGTTCCTTCCAGCTGAAGAGAATCCAACTTGATATTCACCTCTTCCTCTTCGATCTATTGTAGACAACAATAAACTTTGATTTATCTGATCTAATTATTAAGCTTATCTGCATTAGATTCTCCATTAAACATGGGAAAATTAAATTTCACATCTAGTTTCAACAATGGATTTTTAGAATTACTTGGATGAAAACTAGAATGGTGAGAATGAGAGGAAGAGGAAGAAGAGATTCAAATTGAAGATGAGGATGGAGAGTCAGGAGGATCCCATCCATTTCCTTGGTTCACTGAAGCATCATCCTTTACTTTTGTTGCCTTCTTCATTTCCTTCTTGGCCAGTTTCTCTTCATAATCTACATACAATTTTTCTACCATGTCTAACATTCGATAGAAGATCTTATGAAAATTGTTCTCATGCTCGGCACAAATCTCTTCATCTCCCATTTTCCTTCCTCGGGTTGCACATCCAATATCTTTGTTGAAAGTCTTTAGTTTTCCTTCACCTGCTTTGAGCTTGGCCCCGGTGAACATTCACACTCACAATTCAAGTCAAAGAAGACCGCTATGATACCAACATGATATAGAATCTTTTCATCGATGACTTATTAAAAGAATTACATTAAAGAGTGTAAATGAAAGATTATGTACAAAATCATTAAAAAGTACACAATCATGGAGAAAAGATGAGAAGAAGAGAAAGAACACAAGACATGATAAAAAAGTTTGTCCCAAGAATGGAATACGTTTCCGGGCCCACTACAAAGTGGAGAGGCCTTTATATTATCTCAACAAAAATTGGCATAAAATACATGGCTATACCTCTTGTCTAAAAAATGGCCTTCAGATCTACCACCTAGATGCAAAATCTGACTACACCAGTGGATTTTTGGCAAGGAGTAGTGCAAAATTGACTGTCAAATCGTCTCAATCTGAGATCATCACCTTCAGGCCCTCCTGGGCTCTTCACCCCAGTTTGTGTGCCACCAGTCTACAATCATGAAAGTATTCTGCATTGAAAATATGTGTCGTCATACAACCTCTGGGTGCAGTCCCCAAGAAGATGGAATACTTGGGTTCAAATCAAAATTCCTAGGCAGATATACCAACACAGGTTGTTAACCCAGTTGGTTGAAAATGATCACATTTAGAATTTGGTTGGGGATGTCCCCGGGTCAAGCCCGTAGGCCTCCCCTTTTAGGTTCTGGTTATAACAACATAGCATATACAATTGTTGGTTTAAAAATAATGTTTAAACATAGGTTAATGTTGATATGACATGGGCACCAAACCTAGGATGTGACTGGTGCATGATCCATGGATTGTCTCCCTATTAAACATTGTCGCCATTATTTTGGATGTAGCCACCGAAAGTTTTGTTGGATGTCACTGGGATATGGGTCATTGACCAGTCTGGTCATTGTATTTGGCACCGAATGGCCCGATGACCATTGTATATTTTTTTTATTTTATGGTCACGAGACCTCATTGGGCATTTTTTGGGTGCCACGTGGCACCTTGCAATTGGGCCACGTGGGTCTCTGCCATTAGCTCTCTCTGCCTAGTCACTTGCTGACTCATCTACCACATGTGCCCAGTCATCGTGATGATGTAACCACTACATGTCTTCCATGTATGGTATGAACCTGCCACATGGAGTCCACTGAGAGGTGTCACATGGTGCTCCCTGGGAGTGCCATGTGTCACATTTTTATTGGGCCATTTGACCATGACACATGTCAGCTCCTGGGTGGTGCCATGTCAACATTCTAATGTCATCATTACATCATGCTGACATTATATTTGCAAAGTCAGTTGTTGACATCAACTATACAGATGTTGATGTCATCTTGTTGACTTTACTGGGTTGACCAAAACTTTGACCGTCCATAACTTCCTTGTTCGGACTTTGTTTGAGGTGTAATTTGTGTCGTTGGAAATCTTGTGATGAGATCTTCGACTTGGTGATTTGTTTGCTGAGATTTGAGGAATTTGAATTTTTTCCCTTTTAGATCCTCCTGGATCAAAGTTTGAGATGAAGGAATGTAAACTGGTCAAGTTGTAATATACCAGATATAAAAAGTATGTAGTACAGAAATAAAATGCTAGAAATGGAAAAATAACAATAATATAACTAGCATAATCTCCACAATAACACAGAAATGATATATAAGAACAACAACATAAACAACACTTGATTCAGAAAGCAATGTTCATGGGCCTCTTCGAGGGGGCAACCTCCAGTCGAGCAACGCTCTATTACAATAATCTCCAAGCTAGGGTTCTCATACCCTCAACTCCTATTTATACTAAATATGTCTATCAAAAGAAGCATCTAGAGGAAGATCCTTCTAGAAGCGGAAGCTTCTATTAGGTCTTCTTACATCCACCTTGTTCTATTTTATTGAAAGGCCTTAGTAATATTGACCTTTATTACATCCGAATATATTGTTCTACCTATGTGCGGGTTAGGACCCTAACATGTCCGCCCCCTTAAAAGCAACCTTTTCCTCAAGGCTTGAGATGTGAAAATTGTTGTAGAATGGTAGTTGGTTCCCAAGTGGCATCTACTGGAGTTGTATCGTTCCATTGGACTAGCACTTCCTTGATGGTTCTCTGACGCAGGTGACACTCACGCTGGTCCAAAACTCCTTCTGGTTGTAGCCAAATGGACCCTTCTTCAACTAACTCAGGAAGGTTGGTTTGAATTTGGCACCTAGTTCCAATCACCTTCTTTAAGCATGAAACATGAAAAACAAGATGTATCTTTGAATGACTAGGCAAAGCTAACTGATAGGCTACTTGTCCCACACGCTTGAGAACTGTATAAGGACCATAAAATTTGGGCACTAGATTCTGACAATGCTCGGCCTTGAGGGAAGTTTGCTTGTAAGGTTGCAGTTGCAGAAACACTTGATCCCCTTCTGCAAATCGGCGTTCAAAGTGACCTTGATCTGCTTGTTTCTTCATACAATTCTATTCCATGACCAAGTTCTCTTTGAGGGTACGTAGAATAGCCTCTCAAACTGTAAGTGTTTGGTCAACTGCCTGGACCTTTGAGGTACCCGGTAAGTATGAGAGAACTGAAGGTGGCTTGTTTCCATATACCGCTTCAAAAGGAGTCATGCATGTAGCTTTATGGTAGGAAGTGTTGTACCACTATTCAGCTAGGGCTAACCATTGAGCCCACTGATTTTTCCTTCCAGAGGAAAAACACCTCAGATATGTTTCCAAACACTTGTTGACAACTTCTGTTTGACCATCATTCTGTGGATGATAAGTTGTGTTGAGATGCAATTGGGTGCCCTATAGCTTGAACAGTTCTTGCCAAAAGTTGCTTGTAAAAGTTGGGTCATGATTAGAAACAATAGAGTGTGGCATGCCATGAATCTTGAAGACTTGGTCCATGAAAATTTGATCCACCCTGGATGTTGCAAATGGGTGTTGAAGAGTGCATAAATGAGTATACTTGGAAAGGTGATCAACAACCACCATTATGACTGATTTATTTCCCAATTTGGGTAAGCCTGTAATAAAGTCCATAGAGATATCCTTCCAAATAGCAGGTGGAATCGAAAGTGGTTATAGTGTGCCCAGAGATTTGACTGTTTCTCCCTTGTTGCATTGACACACATCACATTCAGCGACAAAATTACAGATGTCATGTTTCATACCATCCTAGAAAAAAGAATGTTTGACCCTGTCATAGGTTTTGGTAAACCCAGAATGCCCCACTGTGGGTGTAGCATGAAGCTCAGAAAGTACCATGGATTTAATCTTTGATTGTTTACTTAAATACAAATGGCCTTTGTATCGAAGCTCATCATGGAGCCAAGAGTACCCTAGAGGAGTTGGAGCATTGGACTGCAATTGCTGGATCAGATGCAAACTTTTGGGATCTTGTAGCCATTCCTGGTGAACGGCTTGGAGCCAATCTGGTACAATGAAGGAAAGAGAAAAAAGGGATCCTTCATCTTCATATTTTTGGGAAAGTGCATCCACCACCACATTGTCTTTGCCTTTCTTGTAAATGATCTCATAATCATATCCAAAGAGCTTAGTCACCCATTTTTGTTGCTTCAGGGAGGAAATGCGTTGTTCCAAAAAATACTTGAGGCTTTGATGGTCAGTCTTAATTTGGAAATGTTGCCCCAATAGATAAGGGCGCCACATATCAACAGCATGCAGAATAGCCATCATTTCCTTTTCATAGATGGATTTTCCCAGATTCCTGTCAGATAGTTTCTTGCTTGTAAAGGCCAGAGGTCGACCCTCTTGCATAAGGACAACACCAATTCCTTTCCCTGAGGCATCACATTCCAACACAAAGGTATTTTTGAAATCAGGAAGGGCCAGAACTGGAGTGGTGCACATGGCCATCTTCAATGTTTGAAAAGCTTGAGCAGTGGCTGGAGTCCAAGTGAAAGAGTTCTTTTTTAGGAGAGTAGTGAGAGGTGCTGCAATCTTTCCATAATTCTTAAAAAACTTGTGATAATACCCTGTTAAGCCCAGAAATCCCCGCAAAATTTTGAGAGTCTTTGGGTGCGGCCAGTCTTGCATAGCTTCAATCTTTTTTGGATCCACCCTAACGCCATCCTTGCCAACCAGATGACCCAAGTATTCTACTTCTGAGGTGCCAAAAGGACATTTAGTCTGTTTCAGGAAAAGTTGGTGTTAAGAGAGTAGATGGAGAATTCAATCCACATGAGTAAGATGGTCTTTCCAGGTTTTGCTATAGATGATGATATCATCAAAGAAAACTAAGAAAAAATGATGGAGAAAAGGACGGAAGACATGATTCGTGAGGCTTTGGAAGTTGGAGGGGGCATTACACAAGCCAAAGGGCATGGCCAAAAACTCACAGTGGACCTCATGATTTCTAAAGGTAGTCTTGGAAATGTCTGCCTCTTTCATACGTATCTGGTGGTAGACCGAGTGAAGATCAAGTTTAGTAAAGAATTGGGTGCCACTCAATTCATCCAGGAGGTCATCAATGACAGGAATGGGAAATTTGTCTTTAATGGTCAGTTTGTTGAGGGCACGG
>SNQJ01S0002468.1:232179-250358 GCA_010110895.2 Picea sitchensis
TGTTGGCATTCATCCATTTTATCCCTGGTCAATTTTTGGATCTTTAGTGGGGAGGAGGGAGTAGTGGGATTTATGGGTTTAGGGCGAGGGATAAAGGAGGGTTTTCGATTTTGAGAAGATACAACCTATTGTGCTTCTTTAGCTCTTTTAGTAGCCTCCACCCAACTCGAAGGTCGAGCCATGAGGACATGGGCCCGAATCTCATCCTTGAGGCCACTGATAAAACACTCTTGAAAAAAGGCATCAATCATGCCCTCTGTTCGAAAAGCCAGGCGCTCAAAGGAAGCTATAAAGTCTTCCATTGTTCTTGATTGTTTCAACTTTTTCAAATGGCCCAAATGGTTGGTGTCAGTGTCAAAGCATTCATAAAGCTCAACCACAAAGTGTGTCCAAGCAATATACCCTTGACAGGAAGTTTTTCTCCATTGCCACCATTGCCAACATTCTTGATCTAGATGGAGAACACCATACCAGAGTTTGGCCAAGTCATCTATAATTCCATATAAAGAGAAATAATGTTCCATTTGGGTTACCCACCCAGTGGGGTCCGAGCCATCAAATTTGTTCACATCCACCCGTGGAAGGCGTAGGTCACGTTGAAAGTGATGGTGTTGAAAGTTATGGGAATGAGAGGAATGTTCACCGTCAATATGTGGAGCTGAGTCAGGGAAAGGGTTATCTATAGGGATTTTCAGTTTGGTTCAGAGTGATGAAAAGATAGATTCAAGTTGGGTGGTCAGTTCTTGTTTGAATTCCTCCATTGAGGAATGCATGGTTTTATTGATGGTTGTATTGATGGTTTCAAAATTGGCACTGAGTTGTTTCACTTCTTGTTGGGTCGCAGTGAGACTATATTGCAAGGTATTGAAGTGAGCTTCCAATTCTTGGCTACGGGTATGGGCCATGAGGACGAGGGAACTAAAAAGGGGCTAGTGGGGTCATAAATTTTTGCCAAAAAATGATATGTATGAAGGTGATAAGGGAGAAGAAGTGAATCCAATGGAATAGGTCTCAAATAATGGTGAAAAACTTTCCATAATTTTTATTTTTTTATTATTTTATTTTTTTTACACCTGTGAAGTTATACTCCAGTCTAAAGAGAACTAGAGAGATTAAATCCCCAAATGCTTAACCAGGAAGAAAAGTGTAGTGATTTGGTAACCCGAACCAATTGCGCGACAATAGATCTTGTATGTTTTAATTTGTTTATGTTTCTGTCCCCCAAGGGTTAGGTATTTAAGGGTTCTATAGACAAGGGTTTTCCCTGTGCTATAGCTCTCTGATATATGTGCGGGGTCCAACAATAGCACTCGGCCCAATATCTCAGGGCACTAACTAAGGAGGATAGACCATACCCTTAGCCGTATTACCCGACTACCCAGGTACTAGAGAGTATCTTCCCGAGTGTTGTTCTCTGTGGCACTATAGCAGTAAGGCAGCTGATCAGTTTATCTAAAGAGGGCTTCAGGAAATCTAGGTCAATCCGTACACAGGTGTTGTCTAATGAGATACCACTTGAAGGGGTACCAACAGGGGTTACAAGGGTGGCCAAAAGATGTGCGCTTAAGAACCACTTGTATTTCCTACGTGTATGAATCCCTCAATCGTGGGTTTATGCGCGCAACGACAGATTTTTGTGGCTTAAAGATGCCAGAATACATCTCTACCCTGAAAAAAAATTACCCACAATTTCTGCCAAGGAAAGTGCTCTGATACCACTTGTAATATACCAGATATAAAAATTATGCAGTACAAAAATAAAATGCTAGAAATGGCAGAATAACAGTAATATAACCAGCATAATCTCCACAATAACACAAAAATGATATAAGAAAAACAACATAAATAGCACTTGATTTAGAAAGCAATGTTCAGAGGCCTCTTCGAGGGGGCAACCTCCAGTCGAGCAGTGCTCTATTACAATAATCTCCAAGCTAGGGTTCTCATACCCTTGACTCCTATTTATACTAAATATGTCTATCAAAAGAAGCATCTAGAGGAAGATCCTTCTAGAAGAGGGAGCTTCTATTAGGTCTTCTTACATCCGCCTTATTCTATTTTATTGAAAGGCCTTATTAATATTGACCTTTATTACATCTGAATATATTGTTCTACCTATGTACGGGTTAGGACCTTAACACAGGGTACCTATTCCAATAGGTGTAAAGTTATATGTTGAACAGTGACTAAAGACACAAGAAGAGGAAGAGGATAGGTCTCATGTTCCATATGTCATTATAGTTTGTAGTTTGATGTATGCAATGGTCTGTACTAGACCAGACATTACACATGTAGTGGGAATTTTGAGAAGGTGTATGTCAAATCCAAGGAAGGAGCATTGGACAACAACAAAGAGGGTTTTCAAGTATTTGTGTGGCACTACTATTTATGGATTGTTCTGCCAAGGAAGATCAGGATTGGATAGAGTGTTGGACATTCATGGCTTTATGGATGCAAACTAGGTTGGAGATCTAGATTGAAGAAGATCTACAACAAGCATGTGTTTAACCTATTTGGAGGAGCAATTAGTTGGATGAGAAAAAGATAGTCTGTAGTGGCACTCTCAAGTACAAAATTTGAATACATGGAAACCACTGATGTAAGAAAGGAATCGATGTAATATAATGTATCTATAAAGTATACAGAACAGAAATAAAATGTTAGAAATGCCAGATAAACAACAATATAACCAGAACAACACCACAATAACACAGAAATGATATAAAAATAACACCAGAAAGAACACTTTGATTCTGAGAGCAATGTTCACGGGCCTCTTCGAGGGGGCAACCTCCAGTCAGGCAGAGTTATACTACAATAATATCCAAGCTAGGGTTCTCATACCCTTGACTTCTATTTATACTAAATATGTCTATCAAAAGAAGCATCTAGAGGAAGATCCTTCTAGAAGCGAAAGATTATATTAGGTCTTCTTACATTCGACTAATTCTACTTTATTACAAGGCCTTATTAAAATTGACCTTTATTACATCTGAATATATTGTTCTACTGATGTGTGGGTTAGGTCCCTAGCATGTCCTCCCCCTTAAAAACAACCTTGTCCTCAAGGCTTGAGATGCGAAAATTGTTGCAGAGTGGTAGTTGGTTCCCAAGTAGAATCTACTGGAGTTGTATCCTTCCACTTGACTAAAACTTCCTTGATGGTTCTCTAATGCAGGAGATGCTCACGCTGGTCTAAAAATACTTGTGGTTGTAGCCAAATGGATCCTTCTTCGTCTAACTCAGGAAGGTTGGTTTGAATTTGGCACTTAGTTCCAATCACCTTCTTTAAGCATGAAACATGAAAAATAGGATGTAGCTTAGAATGACTGGGCAAATATAATTGATAGGCCACCTCTCCCACACACTTCAGAATGGTATAAGGACCATAAAATTTGGGTGCTAGCTTCTGACAATGCTCGACCTTGAGGGAATTTTTCTTGTAAGGTTGCAGTCGAAGAAACACCTGATCCCATTCTACAAATTGACCTTCAGAGCGACCTTGATCTACTTGTTGCTTCATGCGATTCTGTGCCAGGACCAAATTCTCTTTGAGGGTACGGAGAATAGCCTCTCGAACTGTAAGTGTTTGGTCAACTGGTTGGACCTTCGAGACACTAGGAAAGTATGAGAGAACTGAAGGTGGATTTTTTCCATATACCACTTCAAAATGAGTCATGCGTGTAGTTGTATGGTATGAAGTGTTGTACCACCTTTCAAGTAGGGGTAACCTTTGAGCCCACTGATTTTTATTTTCCGAGGCAAAACACCGCAAATATGTTTTGACAAATTTAGTTTGACCATTAGTCCGAGGATGATAATTTGTGCTGAGATGCAATTGGGTGCCTTGTAGCTTGAACATTTCTTGCCAAAAATTGCTAGTGAAAGTTGGGTCACGATCAGAAACAATAGAATGCGGCATGCCATGAAGCTTGAAGATCTGATCCATGAAAAGTTGATCCACCATGGATGCTTTAAATGGGTGTTGAAGGGCACAAAAATGAGCATACTTGGAAAGGTGATCAACAACCACCATGATGACGATTTATTTTCTAATTTGGGTAAACCTGTAATAAAATCCATAGAGCTATCCCTCCAAATAGCAGGGGGAATCGGAAGCGGTTGTAGTGTGTCAGGATATTTGATTGTTTCTCCCTTGTTGCGTTAACACACATCACATTCAGGGACAAAATTATGAACTTCTTGTTTCATACCATCCCAGAAAAAGAAACGTTTGACCCTGCCATAGGTTTTGGTAAACCCAGAGTGCCCAGTTGTGGGTGTAGCATGAAGCTCAGAAAGTATCGTGGATTTAAGTTGTGATTGTTTACATAAATACAAACGACCTTTGTATCAAATCTCATCATGGAGCTAAGAGTACCCTGGGGAAGCTAGAGCATTGGACTGCAATTGTTGGATCATATGCGAACTTTTGGGATCTTGTAGCCATTCCTGGCGAACGACTTGGAGCCAATCTGGTACAATGAAGGAAAGAGAAAAAAGGGATCCTTCATCTTCATATTTTTGGGAAAGTGCATCTGCAACCACATTGTCTTTACCTTTCTTGTAAATGATCTCATAATCATATCCATCTTAGTCACCCGTTTTTGTTGCTCTGGGGAGGAAATTCGTTGTTCTAGAAAATACTTGAGGCTTTGATGGTCTATCTTAATTTGGAAGCGTTGCCCCAAAAGATAAGGGTGCCATAGATCAACGACATGCAAAATAGCCAACATTTCCTTTTCATAGATTGATTTTCCCAAATTTTGTTCAGACAATTGATTGCTGGTAAAGGCCAAATGGTGACCCTCTTGCATAAGGACAACACCAATTCCTTTCCCTGAAGCATCACATTTCAGGACAAAGGTCCTTGTGAAATCAGGAAGGGCCAGGACTGGAGTGGTGCACATGGCCATCTTCAAGGTTTGAAAATCTTGAGCCGCTGCTGGAGTCCAAGTGAAGGAGTTATTTTTTAGGAGTGCAGTGAGAGGTGATGCAATCTTTCCATAATTCTTAACAAACTTGCGATAATAACCTGTTAAGCCCATAAATCCGCGCAATCTTTTGAGAGTCTTTGGGTGAGGCCAGTCTTGCATAGCTTCAATATTTTTAGGATCCACCCTGACATCGTCCTTGCCAACGAGATGACCCAAGTACTCGACTTCTAAGGTGCCAAAATCACATTTAGATTGTTTCCGGAAAATTTGGTACTGAGAGAGTAGATGGAGAACTCGATCCACATCGACAAGATGGCATATCCAAGTTTTTCTATAAATAAGGATATCATCAAAGAAAACTAAGACAAAATTACGGAGAAAAGGATGAAAGACATGATTCATGAGACTTTGGAAGGTGGAGAGGGTATTACACAAGCCAAAGGGCATGACCAAAAAATCATAGTGGCCGTCATGAGTTATAAAGGCCATCTTAGGAATGTCTGCCTATTTCATACGTATTTGGTGGTAGCCAGAACGAAGATCAAGTTTAGTAAAGAGCTAGGCACTACTCAATTCATCCAGGAGGTCATCAATGACAGGAATGGGAATTTTTTCTTTAATGGTAAGTTTGTTGAGGGAACGAAAGTCAGGACACATTCACCAAGAACCTTTTTTCTTCAGGACCATGACCACAGGAGAAGAGTAGGGGCTTTTTCTAGGGTGGATAACACCTACATTAAGGAGTTCCTAAACCATTTTCTCAATTTCATTTTTTTGGGAAAATGGGTGACGATACAGACGGATATTGGGAGGAAGGCTTCCTAGTATAAGGGGAATGGAATGATCATGAACACCCTGGGAAGGAGGGAGTCCCTGGGCAGTGGAAAAGACCAATTGATGTTTAGAAAGGATGGATTGGAGGCCTTGAAGCACTGAGGGTGTCTCTGTTGCTTGTATGGCATGGAGTTGGGCAATCACTCCAGAATGACCTTTTTTGAGCAGCTTTTCCATGTGATGGGAACTAATGATCTCAGGTGAACTAGTTGCAATGCCTGGGAACTTATATTGGTGGCCCTCCTGGTCGAATTGCATGGTTAATTCCTTAAAATCCATGAGAATGGGACCCAAAGTCCTTAGCCAGTTTGCACCCAACACAATGTCACAACTACCCATGTCGATAGCAAACATATGAGATTTCAGGTGGTAGTCACCAATTTGGAGACACACATTTTCACAACGCCCTCCACATTTCATGGAGCCACCATTGAAAAATCATGATTTGGAAATTATTGACTGCATAGATATAGCAATGAGTTTCTTGGGCAATGTGGTGATGAATAAAATTATGGGTGCTTCCACTATCAACCAGAATGATGACCTTCCTATGCTTGATGTAACCGATTAGCTTGAGGGTTTGGGGAGCAGAGAAGCCAGTGAGAGCATTTAGGGAACAAATGAGTGGTTGGTGACATCATGTTGACGGAACAAAGAATGTTATATACAATGAATACAAACCACAAACGTCTTATGTGGACCAAACAATGGAATGATGTTGACGGAACAGAGAATGCTATATATATAATCAATACAAATCACAAATGTTTTATGTGGACTATCCAAGCGAGTGGTTGGTGGCATCATATTGACGGAAAAAAGAATGCTATATACAATGAACACAAACTACAAACGTCTTATGTGGACCAAACAAGGGAATGATGTTGACAGAACAAAGAATGTTATATACAATGAATACAAACCACAAACATCTTGTGTGGAATAACTAAGCGAGTGGTTGGTGGCATGTGGTTCGTGGCATCATGTTGACAGGACAAAAAAATTTATATACAATGAATACAAACCACAAACGTCTTCTATGGACCAAACAAGGGAATGATGTTGACGGAACAGAGAATGCTATATACAATGAATACAAACCACAAATGACTTATGTGGACTAACCAAGTGAGTGGTTGGTGGCATCATATTGACGGAAAAAAGAATGTTATATACAATGAATACAAACTACAAACGTCTTATGTGGACCAAACAAGGGAATGATGTTGACGGAACAAAGAATGTTATATACATGAATACAAACCACAAACATCTTATGTGGACTAACCAAGCGAGTGGTTGGTGGCATCATGTTGACGAAACAAAGAATGCTATATACAATGAATACAAACCACAAACATCTTTTGTGGACCAAACAAGGGAATGATGTTGACGGAACATAAAATGCTATATACAATGAATACAAACCACAAACGTCTTATGTGGACTAACCAAATGAGTAGTTGGTCGCATCATGTTGACGGAACAAAGAATGTTATATACAATGAATACAAACCACAAACATCTTATGTGGACCAAACATGGGAATGATGTTGACGCAATAGAGAGTGCTATATACAATGAATACAAACCACAAACTTCTTATGTGGACTAACCAAGCAAATGATGTGGTCCATTGGATAAAGGGGACTTCGGTAGGAAAGCAAACACATGTGACGTGTTCCCATCTTCTAATGGTGATCACTGGCATGACACATAATGTGGTCGACGACACAAATCTGTTGTTGAAATTGCCTTGGAACTTCGAGATTGAATTTGATTGGACTTTTATATTATCCATTATTAAAATGCTTAAATAATGCACTTTTTGCTTTATTATATATAAAAGAAGTTTAACAATAAAGAAGTGAGATTTGAAAGGTGTATTTTATTTTAACAAATGATTTTTTATGTTAATTAAAGTTAACAACGATTATTTATAGTGAGATATAGTTGTTCATAATCGATATTATTTATAATGAGTTATAGTTTATCAATATTAGTTAATCAAATTAAATGATAGCCAATAAGAGGGAATCACACTAAATCTTACTATATCCAACAAAGTGTATTAAAGTTGACCATAATCAATCATATTAGTGTAACTTAATATGAACCAAACTCCAAAAATAGCCAATGAATAATCCACTTTGAGGAGGAATTTACTTTTACAATATATGCAATGCTGCTTATACAAATGATTATCCTTTATTATAAATAGGAGATAAAGTGAGAATGATATAACCTACCACTAAGCCGACCTAATCATAACTAATAAACTAATAATAAATGAGTGTTAGGGCCTTAACATAGGCCTTTAGGGGCCTTAACATAGCCCCTCTCTTTTTTTAAAAGCATGGCCCTCAAACCTTGTAATTGAGGGTGTTTCTTCATGAACTGCTCATTTTCCCATGCAGCTTCTTCTAGAGGCATATTCTTCCACTTGATTAAGTACTCCATATGGTTTTATTACGTAGAGACATATAACACCTATCTATAATGTTTTCCACTTCGAGAATCAACATCCCTTCTTCATCTAATTATAGAAGTTTTGTCTACACTGGCATAGTTTGTCCCATAACCTTTTTTAGGAAAGATACATGAAAAACCTTATGAATGCGAGAAGAAGGAAAATATAACTCATACACCACTTGTCCAATCTTGCGAATAATCTTGTAGGTTCCATTAAATTTTTGGAGCTATTTTATTTATTTTAGAGTAGATCGCTTATAAGGTCACAGTCTCAAAATTACTCAATCACCCTCCTCAAATTGTCTTTCTCTTTGACGTTGATCTGCTTGCTACTTCATCATATTTTGTGCCATTTGAAGGTTTTCCTTAAGAATTTCCAAAGTTTCTTTAGTCTTTTCCATATGTCACTCTATTGCCTCCACTTTGGATTGGTCATGAAAAAAGTATGAGATACTAGGAGCTGGATATCCATAAACGACTTGAAATGGGGATATCTTAGTAGATGTGTGATATGTGGTATTATACCACCATTATGCTAGAGGAAGCCACTTCACCCATTGAGTTTGCTTGTATGAAGAATAGCAACCTAGGTAACCCTCTAAACATTTGTTAACTATTTATGTTTGACCATTTGTTTGTGGATGATATGTTGAGCTCATAGCTAGTGTTGGTCTACTCATCTTCCATAATTCTTTCCAAAAAATTCCTGTGAATTTTGGATCTCTGTCACTTACTATTACTTTAGAAAATCCATGAATTATATGAATTTCCTTCATGAACACTTCTTCCACTTGACTTACCATATATGTACTTTGAATTCCACAAAAATGTGCATATTTTGTGAGTCTATACATGACCAAACAATTGCGCATATTTTGTGAGTCTATCCATGACCATAAAATTGGCATCTTTACCTTATGATTTCACTAAACTGTAATTAAATCCATTAATATATCTTCCCATAGTTGATTAGGTATGTGTAAAGGCTGAAGTAACCTTGGAGTTTTTGTGATTTCTCCTTTATTTATTTGGAAAACCTGGCATTTTCTTACAATTTTTTTAATGTCTTTCTTTATTCCTTCCATTCAATTTTTTCTTTTTGATCCTCTGATATGTTTTAAGGAACCCTTAATGTCCTGCCATCGAAGAGTCATGAGACTCCCTTGATATTTGTTGCTTCAACTTTGATTGAGGATATACAAATATTATACCCTTGTAGCATAGAATATCTCTCTTCCACTCCCAATGTTCCATAGAGTTCATCCTTTCCTTTATACATTGTATTTTTTGTCTCATACTATTGTCATTTTTCCTTTCATGATGATCTTCTTCCAACCACATAGGAATGGAAGAAGTAATGGAATATAAAAATGACTTCTTCTATTCTAGAAAGGGCATCTGCGACCACATTGTCCTTCCCCTTTTTGTAGATTATTTCAAAATCAAACCCTTGCATTTTTGCTACCCGTTGTTTTTTCTCTTCTGATTTCAATCTTTGCCCCAAAAAGTACTTTAGGCTATCATGGTCTATCTTGACTTTAAAATTCCTTCCAATGAAATATTGTCGCCATTTTGGTATTTCATGTAAAATTGTTGCCATGTCTTTTTCATATGTAGATTTCACCAAGCCCTTTCCCTTTAATTGTTTACTTTCAAAATCCGGTGGTCTCCCTTCTTGCGTCAATACTTATCCAATTCCTTGTCTAGATGCATCACATTCAACTATGAATGTTTTTATACCAAAATTAGGTGTTACCAGTATTGGAGTAGAAGACATGGATTCTTTTAAGAATGACAATTCTAAGGTCACCTCTTCATTCCATACAAATGATTTTTTCTTCAAGACAGATGTGACTGGGCCTGCAATGCATGCATAATTCTTAACAAATTTGTTATAATATCCTGTAAGACCAAAAAATACTCTAAGATTCTTGATGTTCTTATGAATAGACCATTTGTAATAGATCAGATATTTTGAGAGTCCACCTTAACCCCTTCCCTTGAAACAATATGACCCAAATGCTCTACTTCTTGTTTCCCAAAAGAACATTTGGATATTTTTACATACAATTGATTTCTCTCGAGAATTTGTAAGACTTTATCCACATGTTTAATGTGGTCTTCCCATGATTTTCTATAGATAATTGTATCATCAAAGAAAACCAACACAAACTTTCTAAGTTGGAGTTGAAAATTTTTGGTCATAAGGATTTGAAAAGTAGAAGGAGCATTAGTCAACCAAAAAGGCATGACCAAGAAATCATAATGTCCATCATGAGTTATAAAAGTTGTTTTGTGAATGTATTTTTTTCCTAATATGATATGGTGGTATCTTGATTTAAGATCTAGCTTAGTAAAATTAGACACTCCATTAAGCTCATCTAATAGCTCATCAATATTTGGAATAGAGAATTTATCCTTTATGGCGATTTTGTTTAGATCTCTATAATTATGACACATCCTCCAAAAATTATATTTTTTTCTCATCATCAATATTGGAGCTAAAATGAATTCCTACTTGGTTGAATAATACCCGAATCCAGCATGTCTTGTACCATTTTCTCAATCTTCCCCTTTTGATGATAAGGATATTTATAAGGTATTTTATTAGGAGGAGTACTTCCAGGTATTAGTTCAATTTGATGTTCATGATCCCTAGATGGAGGTATCCCTTTAGGAATTTCTTGGAAGACCCTATGGTGTTTTTCCAAGGTGCATTTTAATTCCTATGGAATACTTTCATCTTCCTACTTTACTTCCATAGAATAAATTCTAACCACAACTCCCCTACTACCATTTTTTAGGAGTTTTTCCATTGTAGGAGAGTCGATGACCTGAGAAGGTGCATATTCTAACTCTTTGAGTTCATATTGAATTTCTTCCAATTCAAATCTCACGAATAACTACTTATAATTTGTAGAAACTATACCTAATGTTCCCATCCATTGAATCCTAGAAACAACATATCCACCTCCAATGGGAATGACATACATCGGGATTTCTAAGTTTTATTCTCCCATACTAAGTGCAATGTTGTGGAATTTTCCTCCACAATCAATACTACCTCCATTAGCAACCAAAAATTCAAAATTTGTCACTGGATACACAAAACAATTGAGGCTCTCTACTAATATTTTATCAATGAAGTTATAGGTACTTCCTAAGTCAATAAGAATTATGACCCTTTTCTTCTTAATGTATCCTACTATCTTAAGGGTTTGAGGTGATGACAAACCCACCAATGCATGAACAAATATTTCACACCTCTTGTTGTTGTTCAAAATTTCTATATCTTTTTTCTACTATTTTAAGTTCACAATTTCTTCCTCACCCCTTTGTAGAAATGCCTCCATTTCCTCTTCATCATTATTCTCTAAGGTGATTTTTTTTCTTGACATTTATGTCATTTTGACCATTTTTTATTACAACGAATGCATATTCATTTTTCTCTTCTTTTTCTATTTTCATTGGTGTTATTTGATCAGTAAGTTGAGGTAGGGTTTCCCTATGAACCCAAAATCTATCTCTACTTCTTGCATATGTTCCAATGGTAGACTTGTGTGTGGCTATATCCTTGGATTGAATATGATGAGCAAATTGCATAGCCTGTAGAATATTTTCAGGATGTTTTAAGAAAATCTCATGTTTAATGTCTTCTTGTAATCCACCCATGTAAGATTCTAACAAATGTTCATCACTTATGTTATCCACCCTTGTGGCCAACACTTGAAATTCTAAATTATAATATTCAATATCACTTAAGTGCTTGATTGTTGTCAATTGACTAAAGTAGTCTTGTTCCCAAACTTTTCCATATTGTGCTTCTAAGTCTCTTATAAATAAAATCCAATTATAATGATAAGAATGCGACTTTATTTTGAGTACCCATTGATACCATTGATAGGGTTTTATCTCAAAGTACAAGGTTTCTATGGAAATCATTTTCTTATCATCCATAATATTATGAAATTCAAAGTATTGGTCTATTTGGTTCACCCATGTAAAGATTTTTGTTCCATCAAAATTCTTTAATTCAACCCTGGGTAAGTTGACACCTTTAGGACCCCACCCATAATTAACTCCACTATTAGAGTTAAGTCCACTTCAAAATTTCTTATTACTGGTAGGTTGTTCAACATTAATACTACCTTTATTTTCATGGGTCTCTTTAGTCATAGTGTCAATTTTTTGAGTCCTCCCATGTACAATTTGTAAAATGGAATCCAACTTCTTTTCCATTCGATCCCTATTTCCATCCATCTTCTTTTCCATTTAATCCTTATTTTCATCCATCTTCTTTTCCATTTGATCTTTATTTTCAATCATATTCTTTTCCATTTGTTCCATCCTATGATTCATCAAGATTTACATTGTATCATCCATCTTCCTTTCAAGTGTTTCTTTGGAATGAGAGAATTCCACAAGTTTCAACATACTACCATTCATTTTCTTAACTTGGTTCTTCAATTGAGATATGTGTTTTCAAAGTCTTCATTTTCTTTCGATGTCATGTGTGATATTTTTGGAGATTTACTAGGAGTAGTAATTCTTGAAGAACCCCTTTCCATTGGAGAAAATAACAATAATTCTCTTTTTTTTTTCTCTTTATTAATATTTTAAATCACTAGAAATAGATCTTCAATAAAACGTTATGTCAATTTTTAGTATATACCTTTAAAATCTTACTTGGGAGATTGTCTTGCTAGCTGTCCTTTGTCCTAATGTAACTCTACAATTTTGGCTCTTTTGAGTCTGAAAATTTGTTTTGTAGTAATTTTATGTTTCCTCTCTTCAATGCCACATGCCTGATCAAAATTGTATGTGCCAAGTGAAATTTATGATAAATTTCTTGAAACTAGTTGATTCTCATCCCTTTCCCAATAGATAACTTGTATGGAATTCCACTTGTCCAAAATTTCATATATGATTATGAATTTTTTACCTAAAATACTATGGTCTTTATTCTTCCCACTGAAACTAGCAGAACTGAATTTGGAATTTCCAAACTTTAGATATGACACTTCTACCAAGAACACTCGTTTGAGACTAGTTCGAGGAATAATCAAATAAACCTAATTTCCACAACCTTTATCTCATAAAGTAAAGTTATCCAAAAAAAAAAAAAATTACCACAAGTGATTCTCTATGTTTCCTCTAGATTCTAAAAATTTCACAGTTTGAAACCTTGCATAAAAGAATTTATAGTGAAAATTCCAAGATGACTTGTTTGAAACTGATTTCAGGACTAATCACAAAGACTAACTTACATAGGCTATATCTCAAAAAGCATTATGAACAAGTATCTGGAATTTTTACACAAAGTAATTATGTATGATTTCTTATGACTTTTGAAATTTCAAAGTATGAAATCTTTCTAAAAAAAAGTTATAGTGAAAATTTAGGATGACTCATTTGAAATGGATTTTAGGACTAGTCACAAACCCTAACTTACACAGGATGTAAATAAAAAAGTATAATGAATCAGTACTTGAAATTTTTACAAAACGTACTTCAATGTGTCTTCTCATTAGTCTCCAAATTTTATTGTCTGAATCATCCAAAAAAAAATTATAGTGAAAATTCCAAGATTTCTCGGTTGAAGGCGCAAAACCCTAGGATCGTATGCTCTGAAGCCAAATGATAAAAAGCAAACTCCAAAAACGTCCAATGAATAATCCACTTCTAGGGGGGGAATGAACTTTTACAATATATTCAATGCACATGACAATATGAGATGCTTGTCCAAATGATTCTCCTTTATTATAAATAGAAGATAAAGTGAGCATGACGTAGCCTACCACTAAGCCGACTTAATCATAAGTAATAAACTAATAATAAATGAGTGTTAGGGCCTTATGCTCCTTAACACAACCACCATCACTTATATTAAACCATAGTCAATCAAAATAAATTGTAATCCATTTCTACCATAATTAATCATAACTAGTGAAACCTTACTATATTCAACAAGGTTTGACCAACAACACACATAATCAATCATGGTTAATAGACAGGAACAATCAACCACAATAAAATAGAGTGAAAGAGTCAACCATGGTCTACTATAGTCAACTAAAGAGAGGAATAGTCAATCATAATCCATTACAATCCACCACTATTAATGATCATCAACCATAGCCAATAGTAGTGAACCATAGTTACCTACAGTGGATAAAAGGAAACCAAAGTCAACCTTATTCAACCAAATTTTATTAACATCGACCATATTCAACTAAGTCAATTGTAGTCACCTAATTAGGCAAACTCAACCACAATCAACCATAGTAAACAAGAGTAAAAAATAGTTAAGTAAAGTTTACTAAAGTCAACTATGTCAATCAAACCAAGAATAATACACCATAGTTAACTAAGGTGAACAAAATTCATCCATTATCAACAAAGTAAACAATATTCAACTATAATCAATCAAACCCTACCATATTTAACAAATTCAACCAAAGTTGACCAAAGTCACCCATGATCAACCATGGTCAAGTGAAGTCAACCAAAGTGGTTAAAATCCAATCATAGTCACTCATAATTAACCAAAGTCACCCACAATAAACCATGGTCAATTAGAGTTAATCATAGTTAATAAAAGTCAACCAAATCAACTATTGTCAATACTAATCAACCAAAGTCAGCCATGTCGACCACTCAACCATTTTCAATCACAATCAATCATCATTAACCAAAGTGAGGAAGGTTGAGAACAATCAAACTATAGTCAACCAAAATCAACTATAGTCACCCATCATTAGCCATTGTCACCATCTCAACAATAGTGAATCATAATATCATATTGTGAACCAAATCCATCCAGGGTCAACCATAATCAACCATAGTCAACCATAGTCACCAATAACTAAGCAAATTCAACCACAATCAGGTCACACAATTGACTAGATTATACCATAATCAATCAAAGTCAACAAGAAAAACCAAAGTTAGTGATAGTAAACAACGATCAACAAAATTCAGCCATAGTAAACAATATTCACCTTTACTTAACCATTTTAACCATATTAGTCTAAAGTCAATTATAGCCACCTAATCAAGCAAAGTAAACCATACGCAAACCATAGCTAATAAGAGTAAATTATAATCAAGAAAATTCTACTAAAGTCAACAAATGTCAAATAAAGAAACAATAGTTGAACATAATCAAATAAGGTCAACAAAAGTCAACCATAGTCAACTATAATCAAATTTAGTTAACCACTTAACCATTGTCAGCAAAGTAAATTATAGTCAATCATAGTCAACCAAATCGTACCATATTCAACAAAGCCAACCAAAGTTTACCATTGTCAATCATAGTCACCTATAATCAACCAAAACCACCCATAATCAATAATGATCAACTAGAGTGAACTATAGTCACCTACAATCAACCAAATTCACTCACAATCAACCATCATCAATAAGAGTCAACAATAGTGATTAAAATTCAATTTTATTCACCTATAATCAACCAAAGTCACACTAATTAACCATGGTTAACTAGAGTCAACCACAATCACCATACTCAATCACTCTAAATCATAGTCAACTATAGTCAACAAAATTGATCCATAGTCCACCTGTTAACCACTCTTAATCAGAATCAATCAAAGTCAACTACAGTTTAGAATAGTCAAGACACAACCAATCACAATAAACTAGAGTCAAGTATTGTTATCGATCATCAACCATATCCAACAATAATGAACCATGATCACCTATAGTGAACCAAAATAAACCATGGTCAATCAAATTCAACCATAGTGAACCACATCCACTTATAATAAAGTAAAGTCAACCATGATCAAGCATAGTCAACTAGAGTATACCATGGTCAACCAAAGTCCACTAATTTCAACCAAAGTCAAATAGTCATCTATAGTCAACCATGTGCAATGCAAGTCAACCATAGTTAACTATAATCACCTTTAGTAAACTATAGTTAACCATTCTCAACTAAAATAAACTATAATAGATCAAAGTGAAACAATAACAATTAAATTCATCCACGGTCATATTTGGGTACCATGAACAAGATAATGGGGTCTAAGTTTAAAAGGAGGCTGAGAGGGAGCCTACAGAGCTCACAAACCAAAGGAGAGATGCATATGATCGGGACCCAGGAAATCTACAGTGAAAAATGAATCCCTAAGGTCTTGGGGTTGAGTTTCAAATACTCGGGTGCTTATCAGGAGCACAGAGGAGATTATCTTGCTCAAAGAAGTTTTATCCTCATTCATGGGAATTCATATCATATAACCAAGGCTTAAATAGTAGGTGTGGGAAAAGGTGCGGACCCAATCATCCAACAGTTACAAGCGAGCCTGATCTGTGGTCAAGGGAGCACATCACATGGTGAAAAGGTATGAGATTTAATACAACATTGGGGCGTGACAACAGTTTTAAAAATCTATGTGGTGAGGAGTTACTGGTGTCACATGGTGAAATATCGAAAGGAAAACCACTCCCCTAGGGTCGCAATAGTGGTATTCTGATCCCGTCAGGTTGTATCACCGCCAACTCATTACATATTTGTCTCACCACGAAGTGCCACATGGATTCAACACAACAGTCCACCATGACAAATAAGAGGCTAATGACAACCAAACACTTCAACCATGCATCATCTAAGCCTGTTGAGGTCCGACACTTGTAAAAGGGACCCATTGTTGAGACTTTGGTCATTATTCCTAATGCATTTACACTCAGACCAAGTCCAAAGACACCTCAGCATTGAAGTGGACCAATGTAAAGAAATCACCTGTCTAGAGGGCCCATGATGACATCAACATGACACCACTCCATTTTTTTTGTGCGTTCTCCCTACTTTCAAATTGCCAAAATCCTTGGGGACAACAAGGCAAGGCCAAGTAAAGACACAAGGGAAAGGATCTCAAATGTGTGAAGGGATTCACTGATGGCCTATCAAATCAGTTAGAAAGATGTGTTTCATAACAAAAATATCTAGTATCATGTTTTTCCCCTTCACCCATCATCATGTCCTCACCTGCAACCGTCAAAAGACAACAATTATTTCCTCGACATGCTCATTCACACATGTCCCAAATCCCAACAGATCAAGCTAGGTAGGACAAATCATTCTATTCCATCATCCATCTCTCCAGACACATGTCAATATCATATAAGAGCAAACTAGGAGGACAAAAGTAAAACCAATCTACAAGTAGTATAGTTTTTTATAATAAGTTGTCATGATGCCTAATCTAGTAGATGATGATCTGCTTTTGCGCTCCCCATCCTCATGAAAGGATTATCGAGCATCACGGAGACAAATGTTGGGCTAGTGGGTTCTGTATTTTGCTATGGGGAGAATGTCCTTCTCAGGTGTCATTAGCATAATGTGGAAATCATAAGGACATTCAAGAATCTACCCTAACGTGCAGTTGTATCAACTGGCCAGCCTGGGACAACAACACGAGGCATGAGGGTCAAGGGGTTGGACATTGATACTCTGTACTAATAAGAGGTAGGATCCGATATGAAAGCATTGAAATACCTTTCAACCAATTAACAACCAAAATCATTCCATGGTTGAGCATGCCCAACACCTCCCATAGAAGCCTGTTAAGAACCAAATACCTGAATACAAAGTATCACAATAGATCCAAATATATTTGAATACAATCATCACACAAGATATATGAAACCATATAGAAAACCACAACTTTATTATAGAAACCCTTGAGGTAGGGCAACACCATATAATGGATCCTATTATGGAAGGGATCCTCTCTTGTTCACTTGCCTCTTCAAGGGGGCATCCTCCTATTGAGCTACCACTCCAAATACAATACTTCTCTTCATGTCTCATTACATTGCTTGAATCTCTTTATATAGTGCTACCATCACCTAAGAACATTCTAGAGGAGGAATCTTCTAAAAGTAGAACCTTCTAAGAAGTCCTCTTACATT
>SNQJ01S0002468.1:250368-263620 GCA_010110895.2 Picea sitchensis
GAGCCAACCATTTCCAAATCAAGGCTAAATCGAGCAATGAAATCACAACCCACCCAATAGCAGTTAGAAAGTAATGTCAAGTAAAAATCAGTTAGAAAGTTGAAATTGGTTAGGATACCAGAGATGGTATCAATATTATGACAAGCAAAAATAATTTTCAAGAAGCAATATTGGTCTAAGCAAGTGGTTTGTCCACAAATATAAAGAGATATAAATCAATGAAATAAGTTCATTTGTAGGGTTGACACTTTGGGGAATTTAAGAGTATCGTATACCTAAATTGTTTGATCAAGATCCCCTTAGACACAGACCAATTTTCAAGGCTATAGGTTGCAAGAGATTCATCCCCTGCATTATGCTTTAGTTTGTGTTTCTTTTTCTGCGTATGTGCTCTTGTAAAAGCCATCACTCTCATTCCATGGCTTCTTGTATCAGATCCCTACTAATAAAATCTCGAGCAACAAGTTTCATGACATGTATAGTGTTATTGTGTCTTGTTTAGCTTATGATACTAAAGTGATTTCCTCTGATTGTATGATCACTTTATGTCCTTTTTTCATGTGTTCAATTATGTGAAGAGGGTACTTCCACATATTTAAATATATGAAAATGTTCATTGTTTGATGCATGTTTTAATGATCTGGTATAATTGTTAGAATTGAATTTTTAATTGCTTAGCACATTATTCTTTCCATAGGCTATTATATTTTTCTTAAAGTCACCTCACATGTCTATCTTGTATTTCTTCTAAATACGCCCCTTCTTCAACTTAAAATCAAATTGTCTAAGAAACTCGTGGACACATGCCTCGTGACGCTCAATTCTTTGATATTGTTTCTGGTATTGTTTGAGGGATGGGAGTTTTAAGAGAGAGAGAGAGAGAGAGAGAGAGATTACCCTAAATTTTGCATAAATTTCTATTGTTATAAGCATGATTTTAAGGCTCGCTCCAAGTCTTAACCCCTGGGATGCATCGTCATAGTTCCATTTACATCCTAGAACATCTCAAGGGACAAAATCTGAAATAAAATCATTGTCGGAGATGAAATTTGAAATCATTTTCCCTGGGAGATACAACATTGCAAGATCTGATACTTGGTGGTGAATGAGTTTCAGGCACTTGTTGTTGATAGTTTCATCTGGAAAATCCATGAAAGAAAGATCTAGAATTTGGCTAAAGACATACCCATAGCATCCTAGATGTTGAGTGTACCCATGTACACTTAGATCTAGATAAGATCATGATGTGGATAAACCTTCGTGAATGTCAAACATCCCCATCTTCAGGTAACCCTAATCTAGAAATTTCACATACTTATGTTTGTAGAGGTGGAGAATTTTTGTATTAGTTTTTTTTTTTGTTTGTTAGTTTGTCCGTGACATGTGGGAATAACCTCTGGCTAAGAAACCACAACTCAGGGGCATGTAAGACATCAAAATCACTCGGGGATCGCACCCAACCTGAGCCACACCAACCCTTAACATGGTTGGATTTTTTGTCCCCGCAGGTTTTGAACCAGTGACTTTAACATCATGGAGTGCCTTAACAACTCACTCTGTCACCGACTGTCCTACACCTCGAGGACTAAAGGTATGCGGGCTTGGCCCAGTTAATATGTGTTCCACGACTAGACCACGTCCTTGATTGGGTTTGAGCACAAGACCTGACCTTCATTGCAAGAATGACTTTACCATCCAGCTGCCTCTGCTGACCTTGAATTTTTTTATTAGTTGATATACCTGTCGATTATAATTTTTCCTCTGCTACCAAAATACCTCCCGAACCCCTCATAGACCTACAAAATTCTCCCCTTGAATTCTGTCAAGAAGTGATCTCTTCCTTTAAGCCTTTTTTGGAAAAACCTATTAAGCCTCCATCTGTTTAAGCCCATAACCGCATCCTGCAAAATCTTATGCCAAATTTTATGCCAAATTTAGGAGGAGGAATATTCGGGGGAAATAAACCTCCCTCACCACCTTTAAACCCTTGGGTCATGGATAGATTCAACCCTTTAAATCTACCTTCTCATTTCCATGACCTACCTGAAAATTACTTGAAGTTGTTGCCCAAGTACAATGGTGAGCCAACCTTATCTGTTGAAGAACACCTAGCAGCCTTCCACGATTTCACTAATAACCTGTTCATGGAGCATGACGATGTCTTCATGAGGTTGTTCGTTCAAACCCTAGAGGGAGATGTTCATAAATGGTTCAGATAACTCCCTACAACCTCTATTAATAGTTGAGAGGCTCTTCAGTATGGATTTATGAAGAAATGGGGGGAGAAGAGGGACAACCTGCATTACTTGACTGATTTTGGCTCCCTCAAGAAGAAATAAAATGAGTCTGATTTTGAATTTTCATAGAAGGTTTGACAAACTATACAAAAATATTCCTGGAGACATAAATCCCTTGCATCAAGTATCCAAAGTAACATACGTTGGGGATTTTGATGCAAACTTTTCCATGCTCTTAAGAGAAAGAAAGGATCCTAGTCTGTTGATAATTCAAGATGATTCAATAGATATTGAAGGAAATATGGTTGCATCAAGAAAAATGAAGAAAAATTTTGATCAAGCAAACAAGAAGAAAATCAGAGAAGATTGTGGTCCTTCTGACTCAGCCAAATATTCTCATGAAGCTCAGATGAATGAGATGTCTAGAATAATCAGAAATTTGACAGATAAGATGTCTAGATTTGAAATGGAAAATGGAAATGCCAACAAGGTTCCTCAAGAAGGAAGGGAGAGGAACCCTAAACAGTTTAGGAGGACTTTCAATCCTCAACTCATGAGTAGAGAAAGAATAAATAATGAACAACCCATTCAACCCCCTGTAAGAACTAATGATCAAAATAACTCAGTGGAGGAAGAAACAGATAAAATATATGTTGATGACCCAAAATAAATACATTTGTTGCAGGAGGAAAACAATGCCATGCACCTAACTCAAAATGATTACGAGGATTTCCTCTACACTAGGAATCAAACCCTCAAATGATAATCTAATGAAGAAGTATTTTCCTCTACTCAGTACAAGATGTTTGTTGATGCACTACAGGCTGAGATGCACATGAAGTATGACCTCAGACTTAGACAGAAAGTAACTAACCGGAACATCCAACCCAAGCTTAAAAGGTCTAACCCAAGTCCTTCTATGGATAACATCAAATAACTAAAAAATATTCCCAAGACTACAAAATCTCATGAATATTCAAAGGTAGAGAGAGATGTTAAGGAATTTGAGGAATTAGTTTCACCTTTCAACATTGAAAATTAGTTGTCTAAAATCAATATTCATGTCCCCTTGATGGAGCTGGCCATAAATCCCTCATATCACAAATAGATTGAAAATCTCTTAGAGGGGAGGATTCCAACAAGCCCTCCTAATACTATGAATTTACAAGATGAATCTCCCACTATAGTGTTTGGTCCTCACATATATGATAAAGATGAGTCTTTTGCACCTTTCTATGTGACCCTAAACACTCATGACAAAATGTTTCATAATCGTATGCTTGACTTTGGGTCATCTCATAATATTATGCCAAAGGTGGTAATGGAGAAGTTGGGTTTGTAAATAACTAGACCTTATCATGACCTATATTATTTTGACGCTAGAAAGGTGAAATGTGATGGGTTGATTAAGGAAATGGTGGTCACTTTATCCCAACTTCCTATCAAGAGTATCATGATGGATGTGGTGGTATATGATGTACCTGCAAACTGTGGGATGTTGTTATATAGAACATGGGCAAGAAATCTAGGAGGTACAATGAAAATGGACATGACCTATGCTATTGTGCCAATTTTTCGAGGAGAAAATAGGAGATTATATAGAGAAACAAAGTTTTCCTATGTGGTTAGTGATCATAACCATCTTGTAAATCACCCTATCTATGATACTAATGAAACCTAGTTTGTTGCATCCTCACAGTAAATGAAGAATACAAAGAAGTCTTGACTCCTACAAGCCCTATTATGAGCTCTTCCCAAGAAACTCATAGTATATGGAAGATGTATTTATATGGAGCATATTCAAAGGAAGGAGTTGGAGCTAGATTATAATCATCTCCCCTAAAAAAGAAGAAATTCATCTGACCTACAAGATGGAGTTTGAGGCTACTAATAATGTAGCTGAGTATGAGGCCCTGGTTCTAAGTTTGGAGGAAATAAGGAAAATGCATATTACTAAGTTGGTAGTATTTGGAGACTCAAAAATTGTGGTTCAACAAATCAGAGGTGGCTATCATACAAGGCATCCCAGGATGTGAGCATACAGAAATCAAGTATGGGATTTAATTGATAATTTTTATGAAGACTTTAATATCACTATCATCTCAAGAGAATTTAACCAGCAAGTTGATTCCTTAGCAATAGCAGCCAATACTTTTAAAATCCTTGTTGTCTCCCAGGTGAGATATGAGATTGAGATGATATACATACCTTCCATCCATGATAACATAAAATAATGGCAACTGTTCGAAGATGATCAATACATCAAAAGGTTCATGGAGGCCATATATGATTTTTCCAACATCCATTTAGACTTAGACGATGAAGAGAATTGTGAATTCGCGACTTAAATAAAGATGCAAATGACCTCTGAGTTTAGTGAATACATGGTCGAGCATAAAGTCCTTCAATTAAAAAATATCTTTATCCCTAAAGGAGTAGTGCCCCTGGAGTAGTTGTTTGATAGGAATGATGTACCTATAAAGCCTACAATTGTACCCAAAGATGACAATGTTGAAGAAAGCAACATTGGGATAGAGTTGGAACCAAAATTTATAAATCTATCCAAAGAAATTATTCCCAAGCATAAGGAGAAATACCTGCAACTGTTCAAAGAATATATGGATTTCTTTGCTTGGAGGTATGAATACCTAAAAACATATGATACTAACATCATACAACATAAAATACGTCTCAATATTGGTACCAAGCCTTTTAGGTAGAATCTAAGGCAAGTTAACCCCCTTTTGCTACCAACGATTGAGAAGGAGGTGAGGAGATTGCTTGATGCTTAAATTATCATTCCCCTTAGATATTTTGAATGGGTAACAAATCTGGTTCCAGTGAGGAAAATGAGTGGAGAAATAAGGCTTTGTGTGGATTTCAAGAACCTTAATAAATGCTCACTAAAGGACAATTACCTCTACCCAAGATGGACCATATACTTCAAAACTTTGTAGGATCAAATAGGATCTCCATGATGGATGGTTTCTCAGGATGCAAGCAAGGGGAAATGCATCCCGGTGATAGGGAAAAAACAACTTTAAAAACCCCATGGGGAATGTTCATGTATGATAATATTCATTTTGGTTTGATAAATGCAGGAGCTATGTTCGAATGAGATATGGATATATCCTTTGTGGGAGAGAAGGAAAGATTCATTATCATATAAATTGATGACATGACTTTTTTCTCTAAGATAGATGAAGATCATATTAAACACTTGAGACAGACCTTTGTGAAGTGTAGAAAATTTGGCATATCCTTGATTCCAAAGAAGTCTTACTTTTCTATGACTAAAGGAAAGCTATTGGGCCATATAGTGTCAAAAGAGGGAGTAAAGATAGACCTAGAGAGGGTGGAAGAAATCAAACATAATGCTATACCAAGAAACATAAAAGAGATACAATCCCTCCTAGGTAAAATCAACTTCCTGAGAAGATTCGTCCCAATTTTTCCTGATATGGTCATACATATTACTAACATGTTAAAGAAGGACCATGAAGCGAAGTGGATTCCTAAGGATAGAGAATCTTTTCAATTTATCAAAAAAGAATTAGGAGAATCCCCAGTTTTAGCTAGCCCGGATTATTATAAATACTTCTTCATCTTCTCTTTTTCCTCGGAGCATACCATAGTTGTTGTCTTGTTGCAAAAAAATGATGAAAATCAAGAGTAGCATATAGCCTTATACAACAGAGATTTGAGAGATGCAAAATTGAAGTATAGCAAGTTGGAGAAGCAAGCATATTCCTTGGTTAAATCACTATAAGCATTCAAATATTATATATTGCATTCAAAAAAAATTATTATGTACCCAACGGTGCAATTAAAGACATTCTCACATAGCCTAAAAATGAGGGTAGAATAGGCAAGTGGATTGAAAAAAATGCAAGAATATGATTTGGAGATAAATCCTGCCAATCTTGTAAAAGGACAAGGGCTGGCCAAACTCATGGTTGAATCAAATTATGAAGCCATTAATTTAAATTTTATAATAGAAAACATCATGGAAACTGAGCAAGGGGAGGATGAAACACAAGAACTACCTTTTGAGATAAATCCTAAGTTCTCGAAACTAATTGGTATAAATATGTGATATTATATCTTCTGAATCTAAGGTGCTTACCAATATGGGACAAAACTAAGTCCAGGTCTACCAAACTCAAAGCCATGAAGTATTGTATATTGGGAGAGAATTTATCCTAGAAAGTTCCAGTGGGAATCTTGCTAAATTGCCCGACTAAGGATGAAACTGAGGAGATAATCAATGAATTTCATAAAGGGATATGTGGAGTATATCATGCATGGAGGGAGACTACATATAAAATCCTCAAAGTAGGTTACTATTGGCCTTCATCATTTTCTGATTTTAATTGCATGGTTAGGACTTGAGTAGAATGTCAGATGTTTGCAGGGAAGCATAAATTGCAACCTCTCCCACTTAAGCCTATAAAAGTAGCAACACCCTTTCAACAATGGGGGTTATATTTCATTGGATAAATAAACCCATATTCAAGTGGGTAGCACAAATGGATACTGGCATCTACATGAGATCTAGTTTTAAACTGGAATGCTAGAAGAGAAGTGAAAGGTAATCATGGAAAATTTCAAAACCTTTGGCTTGCACTTTTCCATATAATTGTAGCGCAAGACAACACCATATATGAAATGTCACATCATGATGGAGAATTGTTTTGGGCTCCCATTATAGGGAAATTCCTCAAACATTTATTGCAGTACCGAATGCTGCAAATTTTCTTACCTTGTACATAAATAAATATTTTTCCATTCTTGTTATGTATTTTTATTTTACTTCATTCATAATATATTACATATGAAAGAAATTAGGGTTTTGATTTTAAGTTGTTGAGAAATTTTGTTTCACCTCTTAGATCAGTCTTTTTAGGTGCATGAGGAGGACTTTGTTTCAATACAAACTCCATAACCCAATAGGAGAAGACACTCAATCTACAGTTCTTAGTAGACCACAAGGGTGTGTTTTTCCCGCTGGAGCCGATGTTAGTACTGGATCAAATCTAGTCATATGTGGGTACCATGATCAAGATTATGGGGTCTAAGTTCAAAATAAAGAGTCCGAGAGGGAGTTCATAGAGATCACAAACCAAAGGAGAGATGCATATGGTCGGGACCCAGGAAATCTATAGTGAAAAATAAATCCCTAAGGGCTCAGGGTTGAGTTTAAAATACTCGGGCACTTATCAGGAGCACAAAGGAGCTTATCATACTCAAAGCATGTTTAAGCCCCATTCATGGGAATTGATATCATATAACCAATGATTAAAGAGCATGTTACGAGGAAAATCTCCCTATGGCTAGGGGAAAAAGACAACAGACGGAAATGACTACAGAAATCAACTCTATTCTCAAGTATGATATATAAACAAATATGCTAGAAAGACAAGATAAAAGGCCTACCTCGTCCAGACATTTGATGAATTCCATTATTGAGCACTTGACCCAAAGCAATATACCTGCAACTAGTCCTCAATAACAAATCAAAGCAAGCATATGGTGATAATATATGATGTTAGCACATTTGATAGCGTAATCCATTAATATACATAACAAATACGCCCATGGAATAAAAATTCAAATATTTGCAAGATATCAATTGGACGGGAAAAGAGTATTTCTATTAATATATGATCAACATAAGTGAAAAGGTTACAGACTTCTGTGTTGGGACGGTTCAGAACCGAGAAACTAAGTTCCTTCCAGCTAGGCCTCCACCACTTCAATCCTCCACCAAAGAAAGGCTCATGTAAGAGAGACAATAGAGTTCTCACTCAATAAGGGAAGATATTGGGGGATGAACACTCTGTTCAGACTTAAAGGACAAAGGGATGCAGACTTAATGTGAAGTGAATAATTCCTCTAGAGTAACGTTTCTCTCAAAGTTGAATTATTTCTCCTGCTTTCCATAGCTTGGAATTGGCCCATTTATAGCCTTCAAATGGAACTGAAGGGTTGAGTGAGAACTTTTCCAGTATATGGAAGGCCAAGGATCATTGAACTCGTGTCATGACATGGAAACCCAACACCATTTTTTATTTTTGGGCACAAATCCCGATGCACGTGGGTTGTAGTGGTGCAACTTGCATATACACATGTTGTATAGTAGACAAGGTGCGTATATGTGGAAAAATGTATTTTAATATATGGGATTTTCAAAAAGGGATGAAAAGTCTGCATAGGTAAATGGAAAAAGGCCTTATGTGCAATATTGCATAGGTGTAGATTTTAACCTTGTACAATATTTACTGCAAATAGATTTTCAATAAAAGCAGAAAATATACAATGGAAAATACAAACCTTACACAGATATTTTTCTGTTGGAAACCCAAATCAGGGAAACCATAATATTCTATATCCATTCATCATGATACATTGTTTACAATACAATATACATATAGGAGCCAATGACATCCAAAACCCTAACCCAATTACCTGGATTAGTCAACAACCCAAATTCCTTAACCAGAAATAGAAAACCATCGGCAAAAAACAATGTGCTGAAAAACCACCTAAATATGTGACACTACTACTCGTGCAAATAATATAACACATACCCACCATTCTCCCACTTGTTGTTTTCATTACATACGGGGGTTACAGGGTTACATAGTCAACAATCTAGGGCAGCAGTGCCCATGGATCCTCTACACCAAGAGAACTTCTCAGTGCTCACAGATTTTGTTAATGAATCTGCAACATTCTTCAAAGTGTCCAACTTCATCAGCAACACTTTCTTTTCTTCAAACATGTCTCTCACAAAGTGATATTGAATATCAATATGCTTTGTTTTTGAATGATAAGTCAGGTTCTTCGCTAGAAAAATTTCACTTTGACTGTCACAATCTATCCTTACAGCTTGGTGTACCAACCCAATACCTGAAAAGAATCTTTGTAACCATACTGCTTCCTTACTTGCATGAATGGTTGTCATGTATTTAGCTTCTGTAGTTGAAAGTGCCACTACAAACCGTCTTTTGATCATCCAAATTATTGCTCCTCCAAACAGGTTAAACACATACCCACTTGTAGATCTCCTACGATCCAGATCTCCAACCCAGTCTGCATCCACAAAGCCATGTATATCCACCACTCTATCCAATCCTAGTCTTCCTTGGTAGCACAATTCATAGCTAGAAGTGTCATGCAAATACTTGAAAACCCTTTTTACTATTATCCAATGCTCCTTACCTGTTATTGACATATACCTGCTCAAAAATCCCACTGCATGTGCAATGTATGGTCTAGTACATACCATTTCATACATCAAACTTCCAACTGCACTCACATATGGAACACGAGACATGTCCTCCTCCTCTTCCTTTGTCTTGGGACACTAATCCATAGATAACTTTACATCAACAGGAATAGGAACCTTGACTAGTTTACATTCCTGCATATTAAACCTGTGTAATATTGTCTCGACATATTTTCTCTGATTTAACCAAAGTTTCCTCTTTTTCCGATCTCTTTTAATTTCCATGCCCAAAATGAAATTTGAAGCACCGAGATCCTTCATGTAAAATTTAGAAGACAACTGAGTTTTCACATCCTGGATAATCTCCTTGTTGTTTCCTATCAGCAACATGTCATCCACATACAAGACCAAATAAATCAAATGATCACCAATTAATTTAAAATACACATAGTGATCCTCTTTGCTTCTTGTGAAGCCAAGTCCGAGCATATATGTATCAAATTTTTGATACCACATCCTTGGTGATTGTTTTAAACCATACAAGGACTTTTTCATCTTGCATACCAGCTCCTTCTTTCCCTTCACAACATAACCTTCTAGTTGCTTCATATAGATTTCTTCTTTCATATCCCCATGTAGGAATGTTTTCTTCACATCCATCTGTTCTAATTCAAAATCAAATGTAGCAGCAATAGATAACAAAAATCTTATAGTGTTTAACTGGGCAACAGGAGAAAAAATCTCACCAAAATCAATTCCCTCAACCTAGAAATAACCCTTTGCTACTAACCAAGCTTTGTATTTCTCCACTTTTCCTTCTGCGTTCAACTTCTTTTTAAATACCCATTTGTTGCCAATGGGATTTCTTCCAGTCGACAACTCCACTAGATCCTAAGCCTCATTCTTATCCAAAGTTGCCATTTCTTCGTCCATGGCCCTTTTCCAGAGATTTCCATCCTCTGAATCCACTACCTCCCTAACAGTTCTAGAATCATCATCAATAATAGAAAAAGCATAGTTTGAACGGAAATCATATGGAGTATACCTTTCTGGTAGCCTTCTTTCTCGAATTGATCTCCTCAATACTGGAGTATGAGGATCTTCTTATTATAATTCATGTTCTTTTGTAGAGTCTGATTCATCATCCTTTAAATCAAACTCTATTTTATCTCGTTCTTCCTTACTTGGTAGGACTTCCTGTTTAACAACATCCTTCATTTGTCTAAATACCACATCTCGACTATACACTACCTTCTTAGTTTCTGGGTTCCAAATCTCATAACATTTGAGACCGTATTTATATCCAATAAAGATAGACTTTTCATCCTTCTTATCTAGTTTACTCCTGTTTTCCTTTGGAACATGAACATATGCATCACAGCCAAATACCTTGAGATGTGTGAGAGAAGGTTCCTTACCAGTCCATACCTCTTGTGGAGTCTTGTCATCCAACGTTGATGAGGGTGATTTGTTGACCAGGTAACATGTAGTACCCACTGCCTCTACCCAAAATTCTTTCCCTAACCCGACACCACTAAGCATGAACCTTGTTTTTTCCATAAGTGTTATGTTCATCCTTTTTGCAACTCCATTATGTTGAGGTGTGTATGGATTAGTCTTCTTCCTTGCTATACCACACTTCTTACATAATTCTTCAAATTCATTCCTGCATAACTCTCCGCCATTATCTATCCTCAACACCTTAATTCTTTTCTCTGTTTGATTCTCAACAAGAGCCTTAAACTCTTTAAACATGTCAAAGACTTCAAATTTATTCCTGAGGAAATATATCCAAGTATTACTCGAGAAGTCATCTATAAATGAGACATAGTACACAGATTTTCCCAATGATGGGATCGACACAGGTCCAAAAACATCACAGTGAACTAGCTGTAAAATTCCTTCTGCCCTCATTGCACCAGATGGGAATCTTACCCGAATCTTCTTCCCATATAGAAAATTTTCATAGAAAGGAAAATCCAAAGAGCAGTTAGACATACCTTCAACCATACCTTTACTGTGTAGTAGTCGAAGACCTTTCTCTCCGATATGCCCTAGTATTTGATGCCACAACATAACCTTTTCTCCAAAGACTGTAGGAGTTCTTTCTTCTTCAACTCCAATATCAAGAACAATAGAACTATTACACCCATCACTAATAGTGCTTCCTTGTAGCTTATACATAGTTCCAAACTGAACTCCCTTCATCAACACCATTGCTCCTCGAACCATCCTGCAAGTTTCCTTTTCAAATATTTTTCTTACCCCTGCATCGTCCATTTTTCTTATAGAAATAAAATTTCTGGCTAAACCTGGGATGTGCATAAAACTAGGTAGTGTTATAATCCTTATATCTGTGATCCTCAACTTGACTTTTCCTTGTCCTATGATTCTGGTTGTCGAATCATCACCTAAGAAAACATTACCTCCATTATACCTTTCATATGTGCATAACCACTCCCTGTGGGGATTCATATGAAAGGATGCACCAGAGTCAACCAACCATGCCTCATGATCTGCATGTGTGCTTGAAGAAGCCAAGTACACATCCCCTCCTTCTTCCTTGGAGGTCTTTTCATTTGTAGAAGGAGATTCTTCAGATCCCTTCTTTTTCTCAGCTTTGGATCTACACTACTTCTTGTAGTGCCCTTCTTTTCCACATCTCCAACATACCTTTACAAAATTTCCAGGAGATTTAGATCTACCCTTATACTTATATCTCCTACTTGAGAACTTAGATCTGTTTCTATCCTGGGAATGTCCTCTTGCAAATAATGTGTCTGTGCTCTGTCCTTCTATATTCTTTTGTCTCACCTCCTCCGACAAAAAGGATGAGACCACTTCATCAAACTTCAAGGAAGTTGTATTACTACCTATGGACACAACCAGAATATCCCAGGAGTCTGGTAAAGAACACAATAAACTGATACATTTATCTTCATCTGAAATTTTAATCTCAATAGATACTAACTGACTTATCACAGTATTGAAGGCGTTCAAATGCTCTGCCACCGAGTCTCCATCTCTCATCCTCAGGTAATACAACTTCTTTCTCAGGAATAGTTTATTCACTAGGTACTTATACTAATACAACTTCCACAACTTATCCCATAAATCCTTGGTTGTAGCTTCCTCTAACACATTCAGTAATATTGAATCTGAGAGACACAGTTGGATTGTGCTCTTTGCCTTCCGATCCAACTTTTTCCATTCATCTGCTGAAGTTCCTGTAGGTGCAGTACCTGGATCTACCACAATCCACTGATCTCAATCCACCAAAAGATCTTCCATCTTGAGCTTCCATAGCTCAAACCTTTTCCCCATTAAACTTCTCTATCTCCATCATTGAATTGCTTGACATTTCTTTTCACCTGAAAAATCAATAGCACAGATCTACCATTGTAACAAGGCTTATCAAAGTCCTGAGCCAAACCCTTGACCACAAAGGCATCCCCCTAAAGCCAACAAATCTCTAATACCAAATGTAGATTTTAACCTTGTACAATATTTACTGCAAACAAATTTTTAGCAAAAGAACAGAAAATATACAATGGCAAATACAAACATTACACAGAGTTTTTTCCCCTGGAAACCCAAACTGGGAAAACCAACATATTCTATATTCATTATGTTGATACTGAGAGGGGGGTAAATCAGTATCAAGTACAATTTAAAACCTTTTTCAACTTATACTTAAACCATTCAACTATATCCAATGAGAAATGAACAATAGTATAAGAGTTACACCAATACACCACAATACACCATGCACAATATATGAGAA
>SNQJ01S0002469.1:0-23803 GCA_010110895.2 Picea sitchensis
TTAAATAAATTTGTAGTAAAAATATGAAATTTGTAGATTATTCAAACTTTAAATTTAATTTAATTTTGATTTAAAATGAAGTTATAAATATTTATTTTGTCAATAGTAAGTTTTTTTTAATGAAACATTAAAAGTTTTTTCCATTCAAGTGCATGGATTGCACGACGCAGTTATGTAACTTGCTAAGCCTAGCTTAGATTGACAGTATGTTTTTTAATAAAACATGAAACATTATTTTTTTTTTATTACTCTCGAGAGGGCGCAGTAAATGTGCAATAAGATCTCAATTTTATTTGCCAATAACATAACAAATAAATAAATATAAGTATTTAAAAAAATAATAATATTTAATATTTAATCTAAAACTATAGAAAAACTCAACACATTTTTGGTAAACAAAAGAAAATAAATAATATTTTTTTATTATTTAGAAATTAATATAAATTAATTTATTACAATTAAGCTTCCTTAAAGGAAGTAAATATTACACTCCATGTTCCTTTGCTTTGATAGATGGACAATGAAATGTAAAAAGGGCAAGTGGCCTTTAGACCCTGGCTGAAAAATGGCGGGCAACGACCCAGTCGAACCAGGAGCTTCCTCCACAAAGCTCCTGACAGCACCCTTGCCTTAGCTAACCCTATCTCCGAGAAGCTCTCGGCTGCTTCTCCGCCTAGTTACTCAAACATCACTTCCCTTACTTATCACCTTAGTTTTTTGCTGTCAGCCGGTTTTAGAGTCACTGGAGTCTGCGCAATAGTGTCTCCTAGTCATTGTTTCAGCTTCTAGACTTCGAGGTTTTGATCACTATACTGGCTTGGACCGACCTCTTGGATCACAAGATATTTTATGCATTGGGCCCGGTCTCTTGGTGGATCCTTTTTACAGCTACAAGACAATCTAGTAATGTTTTTTGATTGGTCTGTACTGTCACCAAGTGCCACTGGGTTTACTGAGCTGTGCATGGTTTATTGGTTTTCTTTTTCCTGCTACTCGACAATCTAGATCCCGTTTTCACTGTTTAGCCTTGCCCCACTGAAATCTTTTCTCGATCCTATGACCCTTCTAGTCCTGCCTTCAAGTTTCCCTCCACAACCAGTATTTCTCCCTTTATTCCTCGTTTTTTGTCTCCTTCTGGGCCTACTCTCTGTTATCAACAGCTATTATATAAAGATGGATTCGCTGACGGATCCACTGATGCAGCCCTCCGATGAAATCATTTGGAAACAAGTGGGGTTGTTTGACAAACTTGATTCTCTCGGTCCAAAGCAAAAGTCTTTTCCCTCCAAGCCCTCCAGTTCAACTTTTCCCACTGTCCCCGCTGTGCACCCTGACAAAATAGCCTCCTCCCCTCTGTCGACTAAACTTGCTCAGAAGCATGTTCCTACTGTCCCTGACAGGTCCCCCCCAGCTCTACTTTCCTCTCCCCTTCTGCCCCGAGACGATCTTTCTTTTCCTGTCGCCCATAAGGCTACCTTTCATCGTGGTGCCCCCAGTGGCCGGAAAGTGTGGAAATCTACCAGAAAAACAAAGTGCTTGGCCCTGGGGAACGGTGTGGGCTTCGAAGAAATCTGTATGATGTCTACTTGCACATTGGTGGGACGTTTTTCCTACAAGCGCCTGAGCCCTCTTCCGCTGGAGGACTGGATAAAGAGTAATTGGCTTCCTATTTTGGGTTATTTACCTCAGATCCAGTTCCTCAAAAAGGGTTGGCTTTCCTTTCACTGCAAATCTCCTGAGGACACCACTCTCCTGCTCTCTTCAGTGTGGGTCTACGGAGGAGGCAGCCTCATGCTAAAGCGCTGGAGACTTGCTTTCAATCCAGACACAGAGTACTTCCAACTTAGACACCTATGGGTACTTCTCTCGGGCCTCCCATTGCACCTCTGGAATGCAGAAGCCTTGACAGCCATCAGAAACTCTCTGGGATCTTTCATCTCACTTGACACACGGCTGATCAGTGGACCTTCGAGAACGATGGGAAGAGTGCTGGTGAAAATAGACATCACCTCTAGCTTGCCGGAAACTTTGGTGATTGAATGGAGAGGGCGAAAATTCTCGCAGAAACTGGACTACCTCGGACTTCCCTTCCGATGTAATCTCTGCCGTGAAACGGGCCACCTTCGCCGTGATTGTCCGGGTAAGTCTCCTACCGATTCCACAGAAGATAACGACCTTATTCTCAACCCCCCTGACTATTTGGAAGCTGACCCGTCCTTGGCCTTCCTGGAATCGCCCCTTCGTCCATTCACTCAACCCCTATCTAGACAAACAGATGACCCGTTGATTAAACTGAACACACTTTGTCCCTCCCTATATAAAACTCTTACTAAAGCTGAAAAGGTCTCTGTTACTAGCTACCCTTGGCTCTCGGCCTCTAGCAGGGATGCCCTCCCCTTACCCGTTGGAGAGGCCCAACTACCCACGGCCCTCGACTCTCCCCCAGACCTCTGCCTATCTTCCTCGTTGGACCCTTTAGAAAACCCCGTCCCTCCTCACATTCCAAGCAATCTACATTCTCCTCTCCCGGCCAAGCTGTTTCAGCCGTCCTCATCAACCTTGATTGGGCAACAACTTTCCTTGTCCTCACCCTACATCCAAGAAGCCTCCCCGCCTTTGCCTCCGGGATACAGTCAACCTGAGGAAGATGATGTGCGCTTGCTGGCAGGCTTGAACTCCTCGACCTCAACTGGTAATCTTCCAAACAACCTTTCTCTTCTACCAGTATACCGAGGCAAAGAACTAATTTCCCCAGCCACAGAGCCAGGTTCTTCCTCTACTATTCCTTCTGTTAGAGACAATAAATCATTTACTTGGGCACGAGGCATCGCTGCAGAACTCTCCCCTCTACAAACGAAAAGTTCCAGGAAGAAAAAAGAGTTACACAACATACAGATTTCTACTTCTGAACTTCCCGTTCAGGAAGGAAAGGCCCTTAGAGCAATGAAGGCCTTGGCACGATCAAAGTAATGATCGTGCTCTCCTTAAACATCCGAGGGATTGGAGGACCTCTCAAGAGTGCTTCCTTCCGGAGATTGCTGGAGAATTCTAAGTCGGACCTCATCTTTCTCCAAGAGACCCTCTCGACCGATCTTTTATCCAGGGATTTTGTGCATCAATACCGACCCTCGTGGGTCTCCACGGCAGCGAGCTCCCTAGGTAACTCCGGCGGATTGTTGGTGACCTGGGATCCAGACCTCTTCGAGATACGTTCATTCCTAACGAGCGGGGGCATCCTACTGAAAGGCCGCTACCTAGCCACGGGTCAAGAGGTGGCGTTCCTAAATGTCTATGGTCCATGTTCGAACAAACCATTTTTTTGGAATCAACTGGCTGACAGCGGTCTACTCTCCTTACCGAATCTCATTCTCGGGGGAGACCTTAACATTATCTTGACGGCTGATGAACATTGGGGTGGATCTTTCCTGCCCGGTCCTACCGAAGCCACCTACAGTGAGCTCTTTGCATCAAACAACTTGATTGACGTACAGCCTCCCTGTCTGGTTCCTACTTGGCGTAATGGGCGTTCTGGCAGAGAGGCCATTGCCAGACGTCTGGACCGTTTTCTTGTTGTTGAGGCTTTCCTGACCTCTTCTACTTCACCATCCTCGTGGGTAGAGTACCCTTTCATTTCAGACCACGCACCTGTCATCCTCAAGCTGATGCTCTCGGCGCCTCATCGATCCACCCCCTACAAGTTCAATCATCATTGGTTGCTGCGCGCGGATTACACATCCCTGGTTCATGATGTCTGGATGGACCAACGCTTCCTGGCCGAAGATAATCCTCAGAGGCGACTAGCCTGGAAACTTAAAGTTCTAAAGTCTGAAACAAAATCGTGGTTTTTGGATATAAAGCTAGAGGAAAAGGCCCGATTACTGGAGCTGGAGACGGAGATAACATTACTCATCACTTCATCTTCTTTTTCGGCCCTATCAGTGGACGAGACTGTCAGACTTTCGGAGCTTGAAACAAACAGAGCATACATTCTGCGGCAGGAGGAAGAAGCCTGGAGATTGCGCAATCGCGCGACGTGGCTATTGAGCGGAGATTCTAATACAAAGTTCTTTCACAGGATGGCCAGTTACAACAGATGTAAAAAATCTATTTGGTCTATTGACAGCAACAGAATTGGGAATGGGACTATTCGAGGACAGGATAAGTTAAAGTCTGAAGCAGTCCACCACTTTAAACAACATTTCAAAGCCTCCAGTGACCATATTCTTCTCGAAAAGGCCTCGACAGCCGGCCTTTTCCCTCAATTTATTACCGCAGTAGAAGCTAATGAGCTTTTTGAACCCGTTTCACTTGCTGAGCTTAAAGACATATTGATTCATTTTAAAAAAGAGAGAAGTCTGGGGCCGGACGGCTGGACAACTGAATTCTTCATTTTCTTTTTTGATCTTGTAGGCGAGGATCTTCTTCGGATGGTGGAAGACTCTCGGATTAGGGGTAAAATTTCTGGAAGCCTAAACGCTACGTTCCTGGTCCTGATCTCGAAAATATCCAACTCCCTCTCTTTCAATGATTTTTGCCCGATCTCACTTTGTAACCTCATCTACAAGTTAATCTCTAAGGTCATCTCAAACCGGATCAAGCCCTACCTTGGAAGGATTTTATCGGCGGAGCAACTCGGTTTCTTAAAAGGCAGAAGAATCCAGGAAGCTATCGGAGCAGCCCACGAGTGCATTCACAGCATCAAGCAGAAAAATCTAAAAGCGCTGGTAATGAAACTTGACATTAACAAAGCTTTTGACAGCATTGATTGGGAGTTCCTTAGGCTTGTGCTACATGCTGTTGGATTCGGAATCAAGTTGACAAACTGGATATTAGCGTGTGTTACTAGTGCCAATTTCGCAGTTATAATCAATGGAGAGGCCACAAGTTTTTTTAAAAGTGAGAGGGGCCTCCGACAGGGCTGCCCACTCTCCCCATATCTCTTTATATTGATCATGGATAGCCTCAACCTCATTCTCAAAAAAAGCTTCTCCGAACACAAAATCTTCGGCATCAAAGTTACTAAGCTCATAAGGATCGTCCACCTTATGTTTGTTGACGACCTCCTTCTCATGACGAAAGCTGACTTAGCGGAGTGGTCTGTCATACAGGATGTGCTTTCTCGTTTCTGCTCTGTCTCTGGTCTTTCTATAAACCTCTCTAAATCTTTTGTCCACTACTGGGGTCTCTCGGAGCCAGAGCTACAAATTTACAAGCGTTCCATTCCTTACACTTTCATTGACCTAAGCGAAGGATTGAGATACCTCGGATTCCAGCTGAAGATAGGAGCCTCTTCCCCCGACGATTGGCAGTGGCTTATTAAACTTTTTGAAAAAAAAATAGAAGGCTGGTGTAATAAATGGTTATCACTTGGCGGTCGTCTCATCCTGGTAAAATCCGTATTAGAAGGCTTGGCGGTTTACTGGATGACCTTGGAGAGGATTCCTAAAAATACCATCAACACTCTCCGGAGACTTTCTTCCAACTTTCTGTGGAATGGACACAGGAGTAAACATAGTTTTCACCTCTGTAGCTGGGAGATTTTGGCAAGGCCCAGAAAGGCAGGTGGATGGGGCCTAAAAAATTTACACACTTTCAATACAGCCCTCCTGGCTAGCACCTTTTGGAGAGCTCTTACACATGGAAGTAGTTGGCACCGAATTGTCATGGAAAAATACCTTGGCTCTTTGAAACTCTGTGACTGGCTTCGTAAGCCATCGCTTCATCTAAAGAGGGCCTCCCCCTTCTGGAAGGGCCTGGCCGCTTCTTCTCCCATCATCCTCCATTGGCTCAGATGGAAACCGGGCTCTGGCACAGAGATCCAAACAGGTAGGGACATGATTGTTGGTCTGGAGGACAGATCGCTCTTACCCCCGGATTTGTGTTCGATGCTCTATTCTCTTAATTTACAATACCTTGCACAAATCAGGCAACCGAATGGATCTCCCTCTCTTCCGGATAATTGGATGGGTTGTAGGGAACTGTCTTTTAGTGGGCGGAGGGCTATTGAATGGAATCATTTTACCACTGATCTCAAGTGCGTTGGCATATCCCTCGTTGATGAACCCGATACACTGGTGTGGGCAGGGGGAGATGCCTCTGGCATTCCATCGGTTAAGAACATTTATGATGCACTACTGAATTTGCAAAATCTTGCTCCAGATTTGTCCTGGCGTCAACAGCTTTGGAAGTGGAAAATTCCCCTTAAATACAAACTGTTTGTTTGGCTTGCGGGCATTGATCGGATTTTAACTTGGGATTCCCTTCGCCGGAGAGGATGGGAAGGTCCCGGTTTCTGCACCCTCTGTCGACGTGCTCCGGAAGACATTCATCACTTATTGATCCATTGTGAGTTCTCAAAGGATGTTTGGAACAAACTGTTAAAACATTTTAATCTCCCTTTCTCCTGGAGTGGAGACACTATCACTGACTGCTTCAACTCCTGGCAATTAAATAAATCCTCGCCGACTTGCTTGGCTACCCACACCTGTTGGCATTTGTGGGTCGAGCGTAACAGAGCATTGTTCGAGAACCGACCTCCATCAACGCTGGGAATTTACTACAGGGTCCTGGCAACTTTTTCCTGGCAGCCGTCCTCTATAAAGCTTATTTTACATAAAGAGATTGACCTTAGACTGCCAGAAGGATACACCTTGGCTTGCTTTGATGGAGCTGCCCAAGCCAATGGTTCCTGCTGTGGGGCTGGAGGTTTCTTCAGAGCTCACCCGGCGAGAATCACAAAGTGGCTTCTCAACTGTGGTCCGGGAACAAACACAAAAGCGGAGCTCATGGGGCTTTGGGTTTCCCTTTCACTTGCTTCCTATTGGACCATTAATCATTTGCTCGTCTGCGGCGACTCAAAGGTCATCATCGACTGGATTTCACAAAAATCTAAGCTCCGTTCGGTCCATGTCGATTCTTGGAAACAAAAAACACTAGATCTAGCAAAAGGCTTCACTAACATCAGTTTTCAGCATATTCCCAGAGTTTACAACAGTGAAGCGGATGCTCTCTCTAAGAGAGCGTTAAGGGAGGAGGTTGGTAGATTATCGATCTTCCATAGCGATAGTGGGATCGAGAGTCCGATCACCCACTACAACATCTTCTGAATCGACCATTGTCGTCTCCATCTTACTGATAGCATTGTCAGATCTATTTCTCTGCTTTTGGTCGTAGTTTTTTTTATTTTTGTGATGTTATATCATGGTTTCTTTACTGTCTCCGAGGAACTGATCTCTGAAATAGGTCAGTTTCTTGTGTTTATTGTAATCGGTATAGTGTGGCTGAGTTTTGCTGATATGATTGATTCTCTTGTTTCGTCGTATTGGCTCATTGCTCAATCGCTATCCCTGTCTAGCAACATAACAGATTCCTTGTTTTGTTTTGTAATGATCGAATCGGATAGTGTGGATGGTAAGACCGATGCTACTGACCACCGATAACAGACCACAGCGGCGGCGCCTTGTAAAAGATTTTATACCTTATATAAAATTGAGAAAAAAAAATTCATGGAAAAAAAAGTAGCTAAAAACATAAAAAGAGATATTTAATATTATTTTAATATTATTGAATGTATCCACTTTTATCCATAAAAGTCTACAACATAATAAATAACATTACAATTGCATTGGAAGGAGTTAAGGCTGCAATAAGACTTTAAAGTCTTTGGCCAATAAGAGATGAGATAAATCACATTTAAAATTTTACTAAAAATATTATTTATCAAAACTTTGGTAAAACTTTGGTAAAATGGATACATATTTTATGGTCAACCATTGATTAATAGTTAGTCAACACTAACTCAATGCTATATACCATGCCTATCGGCAGGTATAATAACTCATAGTCATAGCGAAATAATAAATAATGATTTATATTTTTCATATGTATGTTAATGAAATATTTATTTTATTAAAACTTAATCATAAAAGTCAAAACTTGCGAAATAATAAATAATGATTTATATTTTTCATATGTATGTTAATGAAAAATTTATTTTATTAAAATTTAATCATAAAAGTCAAAACTTGTGAAATAATAAATAATGATTTATATTTTTCATATGTATGTTAATGAAATATTTATTTTATTAAAACTTAATCATAAAAGTCAAAACTTCTCACTAATAAAAATATTTTTTTTAATTGATAAATTTCATTTTATTTTTTTTTAAATAAAAATTTTTAAATTAAACTTGCATATTAAAATAAATTTAAATTAATTATATTAAACTTTCATTATTATTATATGAATGAAAGGATAGAAAAGAGAGATCATATAGGACAAGTAAAGGGTTGGACATTGATAAATAAACTCCCCTTCTTAGACAACTTGGGAAGAGTACGGATCTTAAATAGATAATGTAAATTATTTATTTTATTTTTAAAAAATTGTGAATTATTTATGTAAGTTATATTTTTTTAAAAGGTGGTAAAATTTATTATAAATTAGTTGTGAATTGGTAGTGGGGAGAATTATTATTAATTGCTATATGTAATGTGGGTTGACTTTATAATTAAGAAAAAACATTTCACTTGAAATAATTTACTAGTGGTATATAAGGGGGTAGACTTCCACTCTTGTCAAATTTCTCTAAGTCTCGAGTCATTAACATGTTTTTTTATGTCTAAGGAAGATGAGCTCTTAGTCAATTGTAAGCAATTTTAGGTCTTACTCTAGGACCAAAACGCAGTTTCAACCAAGATAGTATTTGCAAAAAAAACAGTATCCCTCGTGGTCATTGTTGAGGCTACTTCCTATGAAGTTACAAGCTTTCTAGTAGCATATAGTCTTAGTCACATATATGAACCTAATACTACCCCAATTAGAATGTTACCTCTTACCCAAGAAGAGAGGTACATAAAAAAATAATGCTAGCCATATTTTTTATTATCTTTATTTTTATTATGAATAAAAAAAATTGCTTTAGAATAAGTAATACTTTATATAAATAATAATAACCGCAAATTAAAGAGGGTCACCCACTCATAATATTACTATTTAAAAATAAAAGAAGTTATATAATATATGGTATTGATATTAATATTAAAGTGAGAAAGGTTGTTATCACATTAATTTATATATTTTCATTTTAAAATTAATTTTTAAATAAATAAAATATTTGATATGATTGATGATACTAATATTGAGGATGAAAATGGAGAAATAATAGATAAAACATATTGAAGTGAGATTATTGTCACATTAATTTATAAATTTACATTTTGAAATTAAATTTTAAATTAATTAATTTTTTATTATGAATAATATTTTATAAATAATGATTTTTCACAATTATCATCCATGTAAATGTTTTCACAACACGTTTTCACAACACATACATAACAAAATGTAAATGTTTTCACAACACATACATACCACAAAAATATATATCATTAAAATTTCAAATTATCATCATTAATATATATAGCCTGAGTGGGCCTAATGGTTAAGAACATGTGTTTCCTCTTAAGAGGTCACAGGTTCAAATCCAGAGGGGGGTAGGGTATGTATACCTTCGTAGACTTTACCAGTCAAATCGTTGGGCGGAGGGGGGTCCTTTGTCCCACAAACAAGGGGGTCTCATACACCAATTTGGTGTGCTGGCTTGGCTGTGACCTTAAAAATAGATTATTATTATACAGCTTGAGTGGGCCTAATGGTTAAGAACATGTGTTTTCTCTTAAGAGGTCACAGGTTCAAATCCAGAGGGGGGTAGGGTATGTATACCTTCGTAGACTTTACCAGTCAAATTGTTGGGCGAAGGGGTCCCTTGTCCCACAAACAAGGGGGTCTCATACACCAATTTGGTGTGTTGGCTTGGCCGTGACCTTAAAAATAGATTATTATTATAAATGTTTTCACAACACATACATACAAAGGTACATATCATTAAAATATCAAATGAAATTTGCAATACCCAATGCTAATCGTTAGAATTATGCCCAATCATATTATATTAATATAGTTCTTAAAAAAAAGTTGTTGACCCATGTAACCTTAGTTATAATGTACCTATGATGTATAACTTGTGTAGATTCGTAGTGTGCAACCTAAGGCCAAGGCCCACTTAGAGATTATTTAAAGTCTTAACTTCAGATTTTTTTTTTCCACAAGAAAATTGTGCATTATATTAAGTTATATATTATGTTTACATAGTCAAAAAGTCATTACAAACAAAGGCCTGGCCTTGACTACTTCATCCAAAATACCTTACAGCACATCTCGTATCATGAGACATATGATATCGATGATCCAAAAGGTGGCTATCCAAAATAAAAGAGCCTTAAATAAACTAGCTCCCCAAAGACAAAAGACATGGCTAAATTGTGCTAAGAAAGTTCATTACATTTCACCACAATCCTCGGAATAGTACTTTTATGTCAACATGATGCTAGTAGGCGAAGCTAGTACATCTTTATATATGTTCTTGGTCCTTCATGACCTTCATTCCACTGATAGAAAGCAATAGCTCCCAACCACTCCTTTAAAGCCTGTTTGGATAAGAAATCAGCCTCCTGATTTTCTTCTCTATAAACATGAGCAAATGTGATGATAGAAAATTGCTTGATGAGTTCCCTAACTCGGTCTTTCTAGTAGTCAATGGAAATTACCTACAGAGAGGCAATATCATTTAGCCAATCAATAATTATTTTGGAGTCTCCCATGATGTGGATATCAGAGATAGAAAGTCTTTTTGACAGCGTAAGTATAGCCCAAGAACCCAAGAGTTCAACTCTTGTGTTTGTGCCCCCACCACAGTTTAGAAGCATCTTATAAACAATGTGATCATTAAGTTATATAACTCCCCCAGCACCACTTTGTTCTCCGTTTCTCTGTGCAGCCCCATCAAACCAACCTAAGATCCTATGATGTGGAAAATTATGGGCAATGTGTCTATGATAAATCTGACTTTTCTGGGGAGATTGACGAGCCACAACATCAAATGTTTGATAGCAAACCTTTTCAACAGTTGGGGACTTAGATTCAAAGATGGCCATATTTCTTTCAATCCATATGTACCAACAAATAAATGTTGGTAATGATGGATGACTGTAATTCCTTCTAAACCATAGGTCAAAACATTCTAGAACTGTGGCTCCCATCCACCCAACTCCCAACTTATAAAAATTTAAATTTTTTTGCCAAAGAACAAGTGAAAGGGCATTGGACAAAAAGATGAAAGCTTGGTTCTTCATTACCTCTGCATAGAAGACATAGTCTCGGTCCTTGCCACCCGCGCTTGTTAAGATTATTCCAGATGAGTAACTTGTCTTCTACAAGGATCCATGAAAAAAGTTTAATCTTCCGAGGGCAGTCCCAATTCCATATTCTCCTTCACCAGCCACCAATGATATTCTGCCATATTTCAGCTGCCATAGCATTATAAACGTTCCTTGTAGATAAGATACTAGTACAATCCCCACATGTCCACCTTAATTCATCCTGGGATTCGGTAAGTGCTATGCCTGCATCGATCAACCGCTTTCTAAATCTCTCCCATTCATCAGCAAGTTCACCCTCTAAGCCCAATTCTACACAGGTAAGCCAGTTAGAGTGATAAGTACCTATAGCCGGAGCACTTCTAGCCTGATAGAGATAGAATACATGGTGTTCATTTAAGTGATATATCAGCTTAGTCGAAAGAAAGGATCCCTTGTCCATTCTCAGAATCACATCCTTTCATGTGATAATAGAAACTCTCGATCCCAGTTTCCATGCCAGCCAGTGCACCAGTAGAGGTAATGCATTAATTAAATTCTTCCATGTTTGTGAGCCAGAAAGAACCGACGGGTCTGCTAAGCGTAGCCAAGTTATCACTGATGTATGAGGAATATACTTATCTTTCAATACTCATTGCCAGACCCCCAGATGCATTAAACCGCGCCAAAGTGATTTTGTTACTAAGGCTTTCGAGAAGCAGTAGATATTCCTAATTCCCCAACCACCATACCTTTTTGGCCTAGCAATTAATTCCCAATTGCATAAGTGAAAAGTAGATGTATTTTTTACACCCGACCAAAGGTAGGAAAATGTCATCTCGTAGATCTTGTTCAAGACTGTAGCAGGTATGTGAGCTAAAGCCAACCAATAAATCGGTTGACTTTAGAGAACAACTTTAATCAATACGAATCTACCTCCCAGAGATAAGAATCGATTACACCAGTGACAAATTCTGTGTTCATATTTCACCAGGAGCCATTGCCAATCGACTACCTTATAACTGTCCAGCTTTAAAAAATATCCCAAGTATTTAAATCCCTCAGACAAGCTTGTACTGCCAAATTGATACAAAGCATTCGATTGATCTAGAAAGGCCTGTTGAACTCCATAATGATGGAAAGTGGACTTATTTGTGTTGATCTCCAGGCCATTAGCACTACAAAAAGCGAATAATATTGAATGGATCTCCCGCCATTCATTGACATCCGTTTTGGACATTATAATCACATTGTCCACAAATAGGAGATGGATGATTCTTATCAAACGAGAGACTTTAATGCCCATCACATTCCCTTCCATGTGACTCTTTTTTAGTGATAGACTCAGCCCCTCCATCACAAGAATAAATAAGAGTGGGGAGAGTGGACACCCCTGGCATAATCCTCTCCCACTGTTTATGAACTTAGTAGCTTATCCATTGATCAGGATGGCTAATGATGTCGAAGATACACAACCCATAATCCATTTGGACATAAGATGACCAAAACCACAATGTATTCGCAACAATCTTAAATAATCCCAATTCGTACAGTCATATGCCTTTTTTAGATCCAATTTCAAAATAATCGCCTGGAGTTTCTTTGATTTGATGCTAGGAAGACACTCATGTGCTGTACTAATTGCGTCCAAAATCTGGCAACCCTTGAGGAAACCCAACTGTTCCTTGGACAGTGCCCGAGAGAGATATGGTCTGATACGTCACGCAATTATATCTGTGATAATCTTATAACAGAGGTTACATAAGGCAATAGGACGAAAATCAGAGAATGATGAAGGCCGGTTAGATTTTGGAATTAATGCAAGAAAGGTAGAGTTGATCGGTCTGATGACTTCACCTCAAATTATAGTTTCCTCAACCATCGTTAGAAGGTCAGGACCAACCATATCAAAAAAGAAAAGGAATTTAATTGTCCACCCATCGGGGCCGAGACTCTTGTCTTTGGCAAATCCTTTTAAAACCTCCAATATTTCCTCCATAGTAACAACCCGCTCTAATGTAAGGAATTCTTCTTCCTATACAATCCTTGGATACAGACTGATAGCTGCTAAATGATCCTTCAAATTTGTCTACCCCTGATCTTTAAAAAATGTATGGAAATAGGAGACAACTTCTTTTTTTATAGCTTCCTGACCAGTGTGAACATTACCATCCTCGTCCCTAATTTCCCAAAGATATTTCTTGTTCCTCCTATAACTTGCAAATTTATGAAAAAACTTAGTGTTTTTGTTGTTGCTCTTTATCTAGATTGCCCTGCTTTTCTGCCTCCAACTCTCTTCTTCCTCCAATAAAAGTTTGTTGTGATCTACCTCCATCTGCCTGCCATGTTGCTCTAATACATCATTTGTAATTCCATTGTTTTTCTGTCTATAAAAATTTTCCAAATTTGTTAAAAATTCATGTTCCCTTTTTAATTTAACCTTCGACCAAGATTTTACCCTATTTGTAAGAAGCGAGAGTTTCTCAACCAATATTCTCCGAGATCCTACAATTAATTCAAATCTTTGATCCAACCAGACCTCTCTAGTTAAATCAGCAAAGGTTTCATCTCTTAACCAGACTGGATTGAATTTAAAGGAATGCTTAGTCTTCAGAGTGTCAATATCAAGTTGTAATAAGATAGGAGCATGGTCAGATATATAGGTAGGTTCCACCCACGATCTATACCGCAAATCTGGGGCTATCAAATCTTCAGACACATAAAATCTATCGAGCCTTTTAGAAATACTTGATTCCCCAGTCCTATCGTTGTGCCACGTCGGAACCAGCTCAACCGGTGCCATATCCACCAATGGATAATCATCAAAAAGTTCTTTAGAAAAAGGAGCCAATGGATCCATCACAACAACTGTGCCCCATATCTCATCAATATTTAGTGTAAAATGTAAATCTCCCGCCAAGATTAAGTCATTGAAAGCTAAAAGTCCTCTATCTGCAAGTTTTCTCCAGGAAATCTTTCGTTCCTTGCATGGACCATAAACATTTAGTAGAGACAAGATCCTCTTATCAACAACACTGGAACCTTTCAAGAAAATGTTGCCGCAGGTAAGAACCAGAGACAAAACAAAAATACGAGGATCCCAAGATGCCACCAGGCCCCCCGAATTTCCGACTGAACTAACGGCACACGACATCCAGTCTAGTTTTAGTGAAAACATAAAATCCTGAGCCCTCGCATCAGTAGTTAGTGTCTCTTGAAGAAATAATATATCGGGTGTAGTCTTTGAAAAAAGTCTCTGCATAGAGGCCATTTTAAGGGGCCCTCCTACCCCTCTTATGTTTAGAGAAAGAATGATCATGACTTGGCCCTAGCGAGGGCTTTGATGCCTCTAAGCGCCCCCTGGTCGATAGTAGAAAGAGAATAGGAAGAAGGTGTCAAAGAATCTGTCCCTACTCGTTTACGAGAACTTCTAGTCTTTATAGGGGATAGTTCGAGCCCTAAACCCCGAGACCAAGATAGTTTTTTGTCGGTCGTGGCCTCCGTAGCACAAGGGTCAAGTTCCAAGGAGAAAGGTTCCCTTGAAGCCACTTTTATTTTCCTTAAAAAAGTCGGGATGGGAACAGGGTTGTTTACCTCCCTATAGGCTGGGACTAAGTCTGATAGCATTTTTTCCAAGGAGTGGATGCTAACTTCAGGTTATCCATAACCCGGGAGAAGGGTAAAGTCATTATATTGTAAGGGTTCATCATGGTCAATGGTAGGATGAGACGGAGAAACAGAGGGTGTAGGATGTATCCAACTCTTTTCAAAATGTGCCAAGGGTGGCACTGTCGGTTCTGAGTGTGACAAGTGTGCCTCTGACTCACTAACCCGAGCCTCATAATAATTCAATACCCCATTTTCCTTGGAAAACTCTGAAAAAATAGTATCTAGATGATTTCGTTCCCACGCAGACAAAGAATAATACAGAGTAGGGACGTAATGTCACAACTTACCCACAAAAGTTGATATCATAGTTGAGGAGCCATCCATATCCCCCGTACCCGGATAGTAGCTCTGCTCCAGTGTTTCCACCTCCATTGGGTATCCATTTGTAACAGTATCCTCCATGTGTGGCTCAACAGTGTGTACACCAAAAGGTAGCTGACAGTGTTTTTTAAGGTGACAAGTTTGTCTAGACCGGGTGCAGCGGAACGGTACCCCAAGATAGTCTAGCCTCTGTGAAATAACCATGCCACGCCATTCTATATCAATATTATCCAACAGACCCCCATGCACATCAACTTCCACAAGAATCTTTACCATCTGACGGTCGCTAGAAAAAAATGACTCCTCATCAAGTTTAATGAAGTGACCCAACGTATTTCCTATAGTCTCCATGGATTTTTTGTTCCACAACGGTAAAGGCAACCCAGGCAGTAAAACCCAAAGATGTCGAAAACTGAAATCAAATTTTAACCTCCAACGCTTCAACATAAGGCTTTCGCCTTCAAATACCCAGAAATTCTCTAGAATCCTTGTTGAATCATTTGGTGATTTGAAAACAAAACCAAACCATCCCCTCGGTAGTGTAAGGAGCACCGATGAATAACCCAGAAAGGGTTCCCAGGTGTCCTTCATCCACTCCACTAATGAGCTTTTACAGAAATGGTGATAAGAAAGTCTACCTACCAGCGCGCATAAGGCGAGAGAGCATGACTCTTCAAGCCCAATATCCATCCCTAGGATCATCGTGCGCTTGGATTTTTTTGGCTTCCACACTCTTGGAGGCAACTTCGTTGAGTGTTTCTTCCCCACAACACCATTTCCAGGTTCCTCCGGGGAAACCTTAAACTGGTTCGAATTCTTTACGAAAGACCTTGATGCCACTTTTGAAATAGTGTCAAAAGTATTACTCTTAGAGGCTAGGCCATGGTCTCTCTCGACCCTCAGTGTGATTCCAGAAACCCGCAGAGTTTCCTTGTGAACCTGTGCGTAAGTTGTATCAGGTAGAGTGGATAGCGTTGGAATAGTGGAGGAAGAACAGTAAGATGTCCACTAAAAGGTTGATGGAGCATTTGTTGAAGATTAATTATGGAGTTATTAACGTGATTATTACATAAGGCATCAACCGTTGAGATGAAAATCAGATGATCCCAAGGATCTCCGCCTTCGCCTCCCGAGGGATAGTTGACCTCAGCATCCATAACTAACTATACACCAAACCTTAAAGGCTCCACAAAGAGACAATATTAACCATCGATCCGGGTAAGATGTGGCACTCCAAGATGGTGATAATCTAGAGATTGACAGTAGAGAAGCTTCGACGAGACATCAACTTACAAACACAATAAAAGCATTTTGTGTGCCTGTCAATTATGGATGCACTAGGAAAAACCAGAAGGCTAAAAAGGAAGAAAGGACATAGCGAAATCGCTAAACACAGGGTAGCTAAGGGAAAATCTAAACTAAAAAATACAGAGAACTCACCATCCAGACCGGTTACCACGTTAGCTAGAAACCTTCTAAAACAAAACAATGCAAAAACCATGGAATGTGCTCCTCTTGAGTTTCTCGCCTAGTGAGAATTTGAAATTTTGGTTCTACCATGAAACCTGCTCCCTCCACACATGCCCATCCATAGCATATGGAAATCAGTGTTAACTTCAGACTTGATTTATGTTCTTATTGCTTATTTTATAAATATTATGTGGTGATGTCACCACAACATATTATGAAGTTAGTTAAATATAAAGTCTATGAATTGATTATTAGTATATAGAGAGCTATGTTGTCATAAGAGGGGAAATGAGAGTGAGTTCATTGAGAATATAAAGATTATGCCATGTTTCAAGTGAAGAACCCAACACCCAACACTGTTATGGATAAAATATTTTGTGTCATGTGGTGATGTCACCACAACATATGATGAAGTTAGTGAAATATAAAGTCTATGAATTGACTATTAGTATATAGAGAGCTATGATGCCATAACAGGGGAAATAAGAGTGGGTTCATTGGGAATAGAAAGATTATGCCATGTTTCAAGTGAAGAACCCAACACAAGTATGGATAAAATACCCTAAATAGCATAAAAATAGAAAGAATAAGTGATGTCGGGCCTTGAGAATGATAAAAGGTGAATGAATAATAATGCCACTTCAAGGGAACAACCTCATTTACACTTTATGTTTCCAAATAATTATTAATGATCTCTAAAACTAGATCTTCTTAGCACATGACTATGGACAATTATAAATAATGAGTCTAGCCGACCCATAGTGACAATAATAACATAACAATAATAATAAAATGGCCCAAGGTTGATTTGAAATGGATCCAAACACGAAGCAATGGTTGTAAGCCTCAGTGTCTAAGGAAAATCAACAACTAAGGAAGGTTAGTAGTTATGTAAAAGACAATGCAAAGTAAAGTGGAACAAGACAAGGGAGAAGAAAACATGAATTAAACAAAATAGAAAATTAAAATAGGAGAGACATGACTAAGGAATGGGAAATGAAAGGTTGAGCATGTTGGCCTTCTCATTACCCCAACTCTCCCTATTTCTTCTTTTACTTTCATTATTAAAGGTCATTTGGCAAGGAGGTGATGCAAGAGCATCGTCAACAAGCACATGCGGAGAGACAACTTAGCGCCTTAGCGCGCCTTTGAATCAATTCAGAATCTTAACGCTGGCGTTTCCTGCAAATCTTTTTTTTGAACTGATTGAAAACCGAAGAAGATCAAATGCTTGGGAGTTGAATGATCATGAGTGATCTGGGACTTTCACTCCTAGACTTTAATGTAATGGAACTTAAGTAGTAGTTAGTTTTTTTTGGGAATACGAGTAGTCGGAGGGAACCCTAGGAGCCCTCTGGGATAAATAGAGGTGTTGTATGCCCAAATGAGACTGCTGCAAATTAGGAGGAGATTTTTGTGATTTAGTTGTTGCTGAATTTTTAGTTATTGTTTTATCATAGTTGTAGCCATTTACATTTGAATGAATATAACGGAGGAAAATTGATCCAATGCATGGTGTTGCTATTGTTTACAGTTCCTTGTTATTTTTTGTTTTCATGAATGAATGAGTTATGTTATTGAGTATATGAAACTGTGAAGTATTTGGATAAGTTTCAATTGTTTTTCTCCGTTGAGTTTATGCAAGGGGTGCATACAGTCCATAAGGAGTGCGTTGATAGAGTCTGTTTCGACTTAGAAGCTCAGAAGAGATAGCGTGAAACTTCCATTTGAAAGGAGTGCAAAGAGATTGTTTCAAGGTGTGCAAAATCGCCCGCAAGAAGCTAAGTCTTGCATAGGAATCTGTTGCAAGGAGTGCATAGATTGGAAATTTGACTAAGTGTTAGAGTAAGCCCTCTGCAGAGTCAAAGGGTCCAAGAGATAAAGCTTAGGAGAGACATCGGGGATAAATCTTCAAAGGGAGTGAAGCTCTGAATATTTCACAAGTCATCGGCTAAGATTCGTCTAGGAGGAAGCGAGATCGTTGCATATAGGAAAGCGCATGAGTTTTAAGTCTCTGCATGCACATAGGAGCGAGGATTCGTCGAAGTCCCGAAGAGGTTAGGGACCGTCCAGAGGGACAGGTGGCGTAATATCCATGACTCCGGAGCGAGAGCACTTCGGAAGTTTTGTGGACAAGGAGAAAGCGAAATCGTCGAAGAGACGAAGGCCGAAATAAATCCAGGCCGTTGGTTGCCAAGAGATACATGTCAATAGATCTCACAATTCAGGGAAAGTCACTTCGGAAGGTTTCGGTCGTGGAGTGTGACAAACTCCCGAAGTCTCGAAGGCCGAAGGAGATCACAACCGTCCATTTGACGGAGACACGTGGAGGGTGGATATTACCTCCGTTAGTTCAGTGCTTCGGAAGTGTAAGGTGTTGGAGTAGACATAATGGCCGAAGCCCAAACTCTCGAAGTCACTCATAATTGTTGATTTGAGCAGGGTTTATGGACCGTCGATCCCGTCGTGGATTCAACGCTCAAGTTTAGAACTCTAGGGATTTGTGGAGAAGTGTTCCCGGATTTTTCCGAAGCCAAAAGTCTGAAGCGCTTTAGGAGGTTTAGCCCGAGTCATAGCCAAGGTCACACATGAAGAAGGATCTAGTGCCCGTTAGTGTGATATTTGGAAAAGGGTGCTCAGAAAGAAGGATCGCGGATAACCGTCAATCTGAGAACAGAAAAATCGACGGTGGGGAATCATTGCGGGGAGCAGAGGAAAAATTAGTGAACGTGCTAGTTCGCAGCCCGCTATCCGCTAGCGTCGTTGATCTTGTTGGGATAGGGGATCAACGACCACAATTGAATCGGGATTGGGTGAGCATTTTTCTGATTGCGGGGACAAAACTCTTCGATAAAGGGCGAGCACGTTGGCAACCGTCGATCGACGGGAAAATTGGTAACGATCATATCATGACCGTGAAAACCTTGAGGGTAATAATAGGGTCTGTGTTGGATTGAGTTTGAGACCAACAAGGTCCCAAGGAGCTAATCTAGCTGGAGAATAGTTAATGATCCTTGACCGGGAGGTCGAGCAACCTCGAGGGAGAGTAGGGGGGTCTACGTCAGGAGGAGAGCTTGCAAAGGAGAATAAGTTATGTGAATTATTTAATGGTCATAGAGCCATGAATTGCATCGTAAATATAGATTGTCGAAATAGACTAAGCAACCATTGAATGTCGGTTTTCCCATTTGGGTTTCTAGGGTAAAATCTTCATGTTTGGATATTTTGGATTTTACTATTGTGTTCAATTTCATTTTATATTCATAGTGTGAAATATGAGAAATTATGCGCAACAAATTGCCTTTGTCGGTAATTGTTGCTCTTAGTGTGTTAATGGTGGTAATGAGGAATTGCAAGTGATGCTTCGATTATATGTGTTCTAAAACTTATTTTCATCAACAATTGGTGAAAGACAATAGCTATAGTTATTGTCTATCCATTCCACTCATGCTCCAATACCATATGATATGTAACTTATAGCCCACTCACTTCACCAACATGGATTCGTGCAGAATTGTAATGTGATCCTTATTCTTAGTCTTATGCAAAGATCTTTGTCTTTAGAATGGCCCGTTCTTGGGTGTAACATGCACATAAACAACTGACTAACAATGCTAATAATAATCAGGATGTTGAGTTGGTTTCTATGATGTATATCACTAGGCAGGTAGAAAGAATGGTTTTGTTTCTAGTTTCATTGTGGCCTTGACTTGTTTGCTTGTGGTGCTATGATCAAGGCTCAGTCAAAGGATTTAAGTAATGGTTCTTTAATTTCCAACAACATATCAACCTATGGAATTCTAAATGGTTAATCACAACTTTATATCAACACACATCCATTTCAAATCCAATACTCTAAACCTATTTGGCAAGCAACTATCGAAGCAATTAGTGTTATCTATGGTCAATAAAAATAAACGATGCACTCAGCGCCAGAATGTGTAATCATGACACTCCTAGACAACCATGCAAGAATCATATTCATACACTGTTATGAAAGTGCATACACAACACTACACTATCAACCAAGATATATATATAGCTTGGTTGATAGAGTAGTGTTGTGTATGCACTTTCATAACACACACACACACACACACACACACATACACACACACACACACACATATATATATGGTCGCGAGAGTATGTTGTATGTGTAAGTGATGTTGGGATTCGGTTTCTTTAATCCCATATTGTTGTAGGTCATTAAAAAACTCTATCTTGACTCAAGTAAACAACCAACATCTCAATCGACATCAACCTCTAGGGAAATGATTTACTCTTTGGTGGTTATACACATATATATATATATGGTCGCGAGAGTATGTTGTATGTGTAAGTGATGTTGGGATTCATTTTCTTTAATCCCATATTGTAGGTCATTAAAAAACTCTATCATGACTCAAGTAAACAACCAACATCTCAATCGACATCAACCTCTAGGGAAATGATTTACTCTTTGGTGGTTATACAACCCTCAAATGACACAATGCCCAATTCAACAAAGAATAAATATGGGTTGGCAATTATCCAAATCATATATGAAATGGCCATTCATGAAAAATAATTTATGAAATGGTTGTTTATGTAAACCACATGTGAAAAAGCATTATTGAAAGGCGTTGTCTAGCTATTCTACGAAATGATTTTTTTTGGCCGGAATCTGATGATATAAATTTACACGAACCACTATTTTTTGTTGTTTAGAAATGGATTCAACAGGCTGAAAAACCCCTGGGAAACTAAGATTATACATAAATAATCACTCAAATCTACAAATCTAACAACTCACCAAATTTCAGGCAAATGTCCCAGGAAAAATCTCTCATTTCGTAGAATATTTAGCCTACGAGTTATTGAAAAGGTGATGAATGAGACAAATTCACCTCATGCTAAACACAATGAATTTTGATTCATCCAAAACAAATAAGATTCACAAGTGGCAAATACATGGGAAAATGGCAAACTCATAAAGTGTTACGGTTTGACAAAGGAGTAGAGAGTGTAAACCTTTATAGTTTAATTAAACATTGTATTGGTTGTTTACTGCATGTTAGCCCTTAAGGGTAATCCTAGCAAATTTCTATATTACTCTAGTGATTTTCATCACCAAGAGCTTTGAACAGTTGGGATATTTGTTTGGTTTCATGGACATTGATGAGATTTTGATGATAGGTTGATTGATCATGGAATGGCATGATTGACGATGCATGCACCTTTGTTGAAGTTCCCAAGGGTTTGAGCATTACATTGGCTACAGTCATGTTTTTGGGCATATTCATAGTTCCCAATACATTGGTCAAAATTATTTTGAGTTATTCTTCATGTATCGGGGTTTCTCATGCCATGCCAGGTTCTGGATTTTGGATCTCTCTCCTTGATTGCATATTTTGAGGCATGTATCACCTAACTTGAGGGGACTTGTACATTGGAGATCACATTGAGTGCTTTATTTAGCACTTGTGGGTGTCCATGGTTATCCCATGACTCAAGGAAGTGATTGGCATGTTTTGGGGAGGATAATTTCACCTTGTTGACTTCACATGTAGCATTTAGGGGTTGATTTTAAGAGGTCATCCACTTTTGGAGGGTTATTTCATTGCTTGTTGAGCCTTTTCTCATTGGAAGACTCATGCACCCACATTGGAGGACCCTAAGGGGGTTTCACTTCACTTTTGAGGAATCATTTTACACCTTCCAAGCCTCACACATGGTTTTTGGAGCTAATTTGGAGGGGTTACCCCCTCTTGAGGGGTTTCACTTATGATTTAGAGGAACGTTTCACCTTGGAGGTCATACATCCTCATTTGGAGGAGACCTAGGGTGGTCTAATTGCATGCTTGAAGGAAATTGGTTGAGGATCACCCCTTTTGAAGCCTTTGGAAGCTAGACGTTGCACCTTGGAGCCACTTTCTTCCTCTTTAGTGGAGACACCCCTCTATTTTGGGATTAGTTCATCTTGATCATTGTACATGTGGCTTGACCACTTTATTTTTCTTTGTATTTTAGACTAGTTATTTGGAGGAAATTGTGTTTTACTCCTCCATAGCCTAGATCTAAGGATCTTTCATGGGATAATATTATTTTATTGTAAAGGAAGGTGAGCATCACTCTATATAAAGAGATGCCCTTCCTCATTTGTAATCATGGTTGGATTTTTGGATATGTCACTCCTTTGAGCTTAATTGAGATATCTTTCTTGGAGAATATGGTTTTTAAAGGGTTCTTTTTTTGTGGATGATTGTTTTCAATTCTTGAAGCTTCTCTATATTGGTTCTTATTTTGTGCATAAGGATTAATGGTGAGATGCTCAAGTCTTCTACAAGCTTCCAAGATCGATCCATTTGAGGGGTAAATCTACCACTTGGGAAGGACACATTCTAGGGTAATTCCTTCCTTCTTCCTTTGTTGGTTCGATGACTATTTGGTACCTTGCTTTGTTTTTCCTTTGGTTCCCTAGCAAAAGTATTAAGTAATTCCATCAAACCATAGTTAATCTTGTTGGTGAAGGTTTTTCCATTAAGGTTTGTTGGGTATGTGTTATATTCTTTTCACAATTAACCTCATGTGTTGTACATTGTGTTGGGAGCAAAGGGGATTGCAGGAGGGCCCTGAAAACCCTCCCTTGCTTGGAAGTTTGGGGGCAAAGCCCTTGAAAAAAAAAATTGGGTTGTTTTTGGTGTTTTTCGACCAATGGTATTTTGGCCCATTGTAATGTAATTCTAGTCAAGGAATATAATCTAGGTAAACATATTAGGGTTTTGGAAGCAACATAATCATATACATTGTATTGTAAATGGCGAAGTTAATACAATGAGAGTTAGAGGTGTGGCTCTAAACATTTTGCTAGTTTTCCTGGTTAAGGGTTTCCAGGGTAAATGTTTTAGCACTGTAGTGAATGTTATTGTTTTCCTTTCTAATTTTTAAAGAATATGTGTGTGTATTGTTATACTATAAATGTTTAAAACTTGCAAGGTTCCCTTCTTGTTGACCTTGACATCCATTATTAATCTTGATTGGGTGAAGGATTACTCTTCCTTTTGGTTCTAATCTCTAAGCCTTAATCCGTGAAAGAAATAAACCAATTCTTAAGAGAGTTTCTTCTTGACCTCATAAGCCATTTTATTCACCTTGAATCCATT
>SNQJ01S0002469.1:23813-41962 GCA_010110895.2 Picea sitchensis
ATATGTTAATTATTGTGGTATTTTTTCATGTATGTTAATTATTGTGGTATATGTGGATGATATAAATTTTGGAAGTTATGTTGATCAAATGAGTCAAAATTTTGTTGAAGAAATGCAAAAAGAATTTGAGATGTTCATGATTGGAGAATTCCCATTCTTTCTAGGACTACAGATTACTCAAACCAGGAAAGGAATATTTATTTCTCATACCAAATACATCAAGGAGATGTTGAAGAAGTTTGAAATGGAAGAATACAAACCTGTCAACACACCCATGGTCACTGGTTGTAAACTAAGAAAAGAGGATGAATCAAAGGAAGTTAATCAAACTCTATAGATATCAATGATAGGAAACCTACTATATGTGATAGCTTCAAGGCCATATATAATGCAGGCAATAGGGTTAGTTGGAAGGTTTCAAGCTGCACCAAAGGAAACACATGTTGGAAGTAAAACTAATAATTAGATATATGAAAGGCACGTTGGACTTTGGCTTATGGTATCCCACATGAAAAGACTTTACTCTAACAACTTACACAGATGCAGATTGGGTAGGTAGTGTGGATGATAGAAAAAGCACCAATGGTGGATCATTCTTTCTGGGCAACTGATCAGAATCTAGACTAGGTGTCAAAATTTAGCCCAAAAATCAAAGTGTTCGGAATCGCTTCAAAATGGACAGGTTTGTAGGCCTTGTCGTCACGAACCCAACACACTTCAAAGGGGTTCAAACGAACATCGGATGAGTGAGATATCGTGTTCTATTCGATTTGTCAAACAGGCAAAAAAATTGCTCACTGTACAGTCCGTACGACTGACATGGAATGACTGTACAGTTGACGTGGCAGGTACTGATTTGGAAAGATGATGTGGCAAGCATTTAATTGGCAAACACATGGACGAATGGAGTTTCGACACGTGGCATAGTTGGCAAATTGTAGGCTGCCACGTGGCACCTAGGTTTGTTTGTTTAAAATTATAGTGGAGTCTGTGGGAGTCGAACCCCAGACCTCCACATATGTCAGGCGCTTTGGAAAGGGCTGCCTAACTGGCACACCACACACTAGTACTTATTATATACATGTGTTAACATATATTTAAAGTCAAATGTGTGTGTATTTTGGCGCGGGTCCGGGCTGGGGCTTAGTCCCAACCCCTTATTTTAATACTCATTCCCATATGACCACACCACAATGGAGCGTGTGCGGACCTTTTCCAACGGTCAATGCTTCAAGCGGACAAGCAACCTTGCTAACGGGCCCTTTTTATGCACTAGGACGTGGCCATATGGCCCCCCATGCGCCCAACACCTCCGCCTTTGAGGGCCCTAATTCCGCTAACAGTATGGCAATTTGCCACGTTTTGTGAAGATGCGCGCATGTGTTGGGTTTAGGCACGGGAAACACCCAGAAGCCAGGTTACTCGCACATGAGGTGCGAATTGGCGAACCAGAGACAACAAGCTTGAAGGAGGAAAATGGCAGGAGGCCTATCTTCTTCATTTTTTGGCCAAATGAGGTGCCAAAAAAGCCGAGCTAGGGGTTTTTGGATGTTCTAAATCCATTGGCACAGGTTTCAAAGGCATTTGGAGACTTCTATTGCAGGTTTTTCTACATTGAAGTTTCAGAGACCTCTAGGGAGCTTAGGGCCACCATTGAAGGAGGCCATGCCTAGGGGAGCCAAAGTCTATTTTCAGTGACTGAATAGTCATTCTTGACTAATTGAGATGCTATGAACTCATTGGGACAGGTTTCAGAGGCATTTGAGGACTTTTACATGTGTTTTTTCCACAAGGAAGCTCAGGGAAGTTCAAGGCCACCAATAGAAGAGGTCATGCCCGGATGAGCCATGGTTTGTTTTCAGAGTTCTAATAGTCATTTTGGGGGTTTTTATGTATTTTGAACCCAATGGTACAGTCAGTAAATCCATTGGACTTGAGCAGTAGCTTGTAAAATAATTTTAGACAAACTAATCCCAGAGAGCCTAGTCCATTGATGGAGGATCAAGGAGATGTAGCCCAATTGGGGGTGAACTCCTTTATCATGTTGTTATTGTTGTGAGATTTGTTGGTTATATTTTGCTGCAAGTTATGTTTGTTGTTGTATTCTTTAAACAACATATTTAACCATTAAAAATTCCTCACACATAAACACCTAAAAGAAGCATAAACTTGATACATAAATCCTTTTGCACAACTAAGACATTGAGCAAGGTCCTGAAGTTTATTTTAATGGAGTAGAGGGTGCTCGCATAGAAAAACAAGTCAGCCCCCTATTTTCAGATCAACAACAGTCTAGTGTCTTTGTTCAACAATAAGTAATCATCAATTTCCCTATCCATAGCAGAATCAGAATACATTGCAACAACAACATGTTGTACACAAGTCCTCTGGATGAAACAAACATTGAAGGACATTAAGGTAGAGTATAATCAACCGATATCAATACTATGTGACAATACTAGTACAATAAACATTTCCAAGAATACAATCATCCATTCAAGACAAAACACATTCCAATCAAATATCACTTCTTAAGAGAGCAAGTCACAAAATAAATTGTCAAGCAGGAATATATTGGCACAAAGGAACAAGTTGATGATATATTTACAAAACCTATTCCTAGAGAAGCATTTGAGTATATTAGACAAAAATTAGGGGTGGTACCTATGCCATGCAATCACTAAAGCACTACAAGAGGAGCACAAGCTAAGAGGGAGTTGTAGAGAAAGAGAAGATTGTTGGTTACAAAGCAGAAAATGAAGAGTATAGTGAAAGGGGGAGAAAATACCTTTGACAATGATGTCAAAGGGGGAGAGTAAAGATATATGGGGAGACTTGTAGGAAGAAATCAATGTATATGAGATCTATGGTTGCATAGACTGGAGGAGTATTAAAACTAACCCAGGCTTGTTTCCATTAATGACAAAAGGGGAGATTGTTAAAACAATATTGTCATTGATGTCAAAGACAGGGGGAGACTATGAATGCCCATGTGCGATGAATTGATAGGCCTCCATGTGTTGATGATTTACTGCATATCTACCTTATGTGAATGAAGGTGAGATGACAGAGGAAGCATCCAAACTGTGATAGTAAAAGAGGAGAACAAGAAACGTCCATACTGCAAGAAGAACAAGAGAATGTTCTGAGTTTAGTTGATGAGCTTCTGTGTGTTTGAAGGTGAGAGGAACGAGATCTAGAAGGAAAATCAAGAGTTGTAGGAATTTTTTGCATTTGAATAGTGGGAGTAGATGTCTTTGTTCCTTTATTGAGTCTCAACAAGGTCTCTGTGAGGGTGCCATATGACTAGGTTAACCAGATCAAGTAAACAATGGCGGTCGAATTATTCCCACATGCATGAGGAGAATTGATTTCAATGTGTTTATAATGAAAAAGTGAAAGCACATAGTTTGAATGTGAATGGTGATCTACGAAACCCTCCATGAAGAGTTAACTTTTATATAGTGGGGCCCAACATATTGGATCAAAAGATCTGGTGAAGCGCAGTGCTAAGGTTCCAAGGGCCCAGTGCCCTGGTAGTAGGATCCACCATATCAGATATCAGAGGAACGGACAAAAAATATTGTAGACGTTGCACGTCTGAAGTTCCAGGGCCCCGATGACTCGATAGGCCAATAGACCCGGTGGTTGGAACATGGATGGAAAGTTTCCATACCAAATCAGAAGAATGGAGTAAAAGAGCAGTGGTAATGTCTCAGGTCCCAGTGGACTGATATCTCGGTGACCCAATGCCCCGATGGTCTGATATCGGAAGAACGAAGTGTATGCACTGTCTTAAAGTCTCGGGGGTTCGATACCTTGTGGATCGATGTCTGGTAAGCTAGTTCATATGCCATGTCAAAACCATGTAAGAAACTAAGGCAATGCCACATGTCAAGTGTCGAGTGAGATTGTGGTTGGAATTTATCATTAATCTTTGTGTATTGTGGATTGTATGGTTGGAATTTATCATTAATGGTTATAGTTGGTAAAATAACACATTGATAATGGTTATAGTTTGGATAAAACTCTATCACGGGGATTGTACATTGTGTATCCCACTAGCTACCAATAAATATCATGTGTCTGACTTCAAGTCCTACACAAAACCTTGTGAATTTTTATGTGCAATAAAGGACAAATTTAGGCCATTTATCCTCAAATCCCAATACATTTTCCCATGTTTCATCAATTTGATCTATGCTTGGTGTACCTAGTAGTCCTTCATTCAATATTGTTCTAAACATGAATGGAAAACCACAAGAGAACTTGTGACTTTATGGAAGATGGTTATTGGAAGTTTGTTGTGTCTTTATACCCTTGTTTACCTGCTTAATCCTCCAAGCCTCATCTTCCAAATTTTGAGATAATTGTTCTTCACACATACGGAATATCCCATCATGGAAAGAAAATAGAGGATCCTTCTGGATTGTGGAATTGAGAGACAAAAATTGTGTTACATAGAGTTCAAATGACCATCTTGGTTTCTTATCATGGCATTTAGAAACTTCTTTATCATTTTTCTTTTCATCGATGACCCTCTTATCCAAGTAATTCTAAAACATGAGAGGCGGGGGAGTGACATTACCTTCTCTCTATTCATCAATAGTTATCATACACACAACTATCATTTGTGCATCCTTATTGTAGCCAATCTAAGCTCTAGAATCGGGTAGTTTATAACCAAGGAAAATACAGTATCATCAACTACATATAGAATCATGCTTTGTTCTCCAAGCCAAGGTTGATCTGAAATATCACATTCACTTATATTCATTTCAAATTGCGAGTGCAACAGTTCCTTGGACGCTCTACAACTTTCAACTTATTGGCTTTACTTCCTTAGATGCTTGAAAACAAATCTGATTCTAATCATGCTTCCACACACACACATATATCATAGGCTCAAGGCTTTACAAATTTTTTGAATATAACCCTTTGTCACTGGATCGAGGATGCATTTTTACCAATCATCGCCTTGCATTGCTTGATCTTATATACACAAGGCAAACACATAAAACAACTGTTGAAGCTATAGGTGTCGCTTTCAGTAATTTGGTCTTAAGGCATGTAACTCTATATTCATGAATAAAAACAATAAGATAAATCAGGCCCACACTAAGGTTTGAGCTACTCACTGGAAGCTTCATGGGAAAGTTGAGAGACCCATATCTAGAATGGGTATGTTGTTGGAGGGGTAAGATGCCGACGCACTCGGGTCATATTAGATGCTTGTCAAAGAACTTTGAGGGAAATTGATCCTTCAATTTCAATACTTCAAACCACAGATTCTTGTGCCTTTTCACGAGTGATACACACACTTGTGGTATAGGATTTACAAAAAAAATTATTTGCTTCGGGTGTCATATTCTTTGGCTCTGTCATCAACACAAACATGCCTTTAGTTTTCCAGGATGATTCTTCTTTGGTGTTCTCATTCCTTTTTGTATGCAAGGGCACTGCTGGAGACAAAGCATCAACAACACTATCAATTTTTTTCTATAAGTCAGTATCAAGGAATCACATCATGTCATTATCAAGATTGGAAACTAGCACAAGGACACTATATTCCAAAGGTGAAATCATCTCAGTAGAGACCTGAAACCTTGGATCCTAAAATAATTTTTTCATAGCCATAGCTCTATGCTTTGCTTCACCATAGTCATCATAAATATGAGGTTCCTCAAACTATATAGTGTAGGTTTTATGTCCCCTTTGCTCAAATTTGAGTGGAACATCCATGTTGATAGGAACTGTGTTCTTTTCATACACCAAATTTGGGATAGTAGTACCTATCACATGAGCTCCAAGAAACTTCCTAATCTCCATTTCATTAACAACCATCTCGATTTGGATCTTATATTTAACAAAACTAGGAACACATTCATCATCATTCATGGTTTCACCCCACGTTCCATCGATCATCTATTGATATTTTTGGGCAACGATCATACCATCGTATGATGAGCCCTGTAGGAAGTATATATTGTTGGTGGAAATTCCATTTTTCAGATGGACAACATAACTTTCAGTATAGTTATTATCAGTCTCATACATAAGAGGACCATCACAACTCAGTGTGAGGGTTGTGTTTCTGAATATGTTCTTGTGATGAATGGATACAACACTATCGTGATCCAAATTGATCTGTAAATTATCGTGGATATTCTACTGGAACAGTTCATTGCAACATATATGATAAATGAAACTGAAATCTACACTATGAAGGTTAAATTCCTTTAGATTCCATAATATTTAGTTATTGGTTTTCTACTTATGCATGAAATAGATAAAATGTGTAAACTAGAAAACAATAAGATACAATCACACACCATCCAAAAAATAACACAAATATTTTCTCTGGGAAACCCTTCCGGGAGAAAATCCAGCTAGAAGCTGAGGCTACTCTGCTCTATTTTCTCTGGTATGGAAATAATGCAAGTACAAAGGATAAGGCACTCTCTGTGGAGTTATTTGAGAACCATGGCCTATTAAGCTACTATAGAACATTAACTCCCTCTGTTATTCTCTCTAATTTCCCACTCCCAGTTGTTCTGCTCTGCTATGGAACAAAACATAGAATGGAATGCCTTCTCCTCCTAGTGGCTCGATATTTAACAAAACCCAATAGCCATCTAGGGGTAGGTTTTTTACTTCCTCAACCCTCAATTGTGATAAGGTTTTGAACCTTCTATAATATTCTTGAAATTACCTACGTGGCTAGCCCCATATGCATGAGTAACAAGGGCTAACGTGGCATCCTCACGTACCAGGGTGGTCAAAATGGTAGGTCAACTTGTGGGAGGCACATTGTTTGCATACGAGCTTCAATTGACATGATTTTTGCATCGTTGGAAAGTTCTCAATGTGTAGAATGGCATCATGGAGCCCTGACATTGTTGTGAAAGTTTTAACCCAAAAACATTTTGTTTGATGCCTCAAAATGGCTCCAGAAGGTTCGAGACCCTAATTTTCCAAACTGGGACCTGCCCCTAAAATGACCCTGCAAGTTGATTCCTCCAATTTTTTCCACTCTGAAAGCATCAAGATATATGAAAAATAATATAATAATCCAATATGGATCATACCTCCCCACTTAGGGAGGATTTTGGTCGCCAAAATATTTACTGAATGAGGTAAGAAAATTTTTCCTCTGCCTTCTCCCTAGAGTACCACTTTGCTTTGCATGGAAGTTGTCCTTTCAATAAAACCTGCCAAAGGTCATACTGCCCCTGTCTTATAGTTCTGGACCGCTTCTGCAAAATTGGGTCCTCTTCCAACTCCACCTAAGCATTTGGTCCTAAATCTTCTATGGAAGATAGGACATGTTCCTCCTCTTGATCCAACATGGAGGGCTCATAAAGTTTTAGTTTCTCCACATTCACTACTTAGTAAATGCATGTGTATGGGGGGAGATTGAGTTTGTAGGCGTTATCTCCCACCTTTTCTGATACCTCAAAAGGACCATACCGTGGAGCCTTGATATTCTTACCAGGACCTTGTAGTCCTTCCTTTTTTAGTTGTAACCGTACTCTGTCTCCCACTATAAATGTTCTCTATGTTCTATGTTGGTCATGTCTATCCTTGTACTTTTTTTGTGACTTCTTCAGTGTCTCATGTACTTGAAAATGGATCTGCTTGATCTTCTCAACAATTTTTTATGCCTTTAATGCATCTCCTGTGAAGTCCTCCCTCACTCCTCCTTGTTGTGCATATACAACATCTAAGAGTGAAGGTGCAAAAATATCCAAAGCAAGTTTCAAAAGGTGACTTACTAGTATAAGTGTGGATTGCTTTGTTATAAGAGTGTTGTATATAGATCAGACTTTCATCCCAAGTCTTCTTATGTTTTTTATTATAACCCCTCAAAAGTTGCTCCAAAGTCATGTTGACTACTTTCATTTGCCCATTTGTCTGTGGATGGAATGTTGTAGACCTCCTGAGCTTAGTGTCCATCTTCTCCCACAATGTAGTCGATAAGGCACTGAGAAATCTAGTGTCCTTGTCCTAGATGATACTCCTTAGTATCCCAAAGTGCACCTAGACCCATTCAAAGAAATTGTTTGCTACTTCTTGTCCATTAATGGTCTTTTTACAAGCCGTGAGAATGCACATTTTGTTGAGCCTGTCAACTATCACAAATCAATAGTCATGTCCCTTTTTGGTGGTTTGTAAGCCACCCACAAAATCCATGGAAATACTTTCCCAAGGTCAAGTGGGTATAGTTAAGGGATGGTATAGACCTTGCTTCTTATTACTGGGCTTGTTGGTGCAACAAAGTATATATTCTCTAATATATTGTGTTACATCTTCTTGCATTCTAGGATAGTACACATACCTCTGTAAGTTGGAAATTGTCTTCCCAAGACCAAAATGTCCTAAAACCTTGGAGGTGTGAGCCTCTTTGATAAGCTACAGTTGTTCACATTTAAGAACACAGAGATTGTCGAGCTTGTAGAGTAAACCATTATTGAAATGATAGTCATCCTTATCGTCACCTTATTCTATATGAATTTGGCCTTGTAGCTACTGAAATACCTCCTTGAAATCCTCATCTTTTGTGTATGCATCTTTGTATGCATCATGGGTAAAAGGCTCCATGTACATCATAGTTCCCAAAGTTGTAATATTGCATGTGGGTGATCGTGAAAGCATGTCTACCAACTTGTTTGTGCTACCCTTCGTATAATTTATGACCAAATGACACTGTCGTAAGAACCTCATCCATTTGTATGGCCTGGTTTTTTGTAACTTACTTTGAGCCTGGAAATATTGGAGTGGCTAGTGATATGTGTGGATGTTGGTCTCCTTTCCCATTAGATAGTGCTTCCACATTTTGGTAGCTTGTACTAAGGCATAGAGCTCCTTATCGTAGGTACGGTAGTTGAGAACCACCCCATGAAATACTTCAAAATGATAACAGATGGGACTTCTTCCTTGCATCGGGACTACTCCCATGGTATACCCACTTGCATCTATCTCCACTTTGAAAGGCTTCTGCAAGTTTGGTAGTGCGAGCACTGATGCTTGATTGATCTTTCTTTTTAGCTCATCAAAATCTTTTTGTTGATTCTTCCCCTGCTAGAAACCCTTACTTCTTGTTGTTATTGTGTGGAGTGGTGCACCTATTGTTGAAAATGAAGCTATAAACTTTTACAAGTACTGTGTTGCCCCAACAAAGCTCCTAACTTCTGTGCAATTTGTAGGAACTGGTCATTTCATGATGGCATCCATCTTGGCGAGATCTTTCTTGAGCTCGCATCCACCGATCACATACCCTAGATACAACAAATATTGTTGAGAAAAATCACATTTCTTAATATTGACCAGCAGTCGGTGCTTCTTCAGGGTCTCTAACACCTGTGTAAGATGTGATACATGCTCCTCCCAAGTAGCACTATAAACCAATATATCATCTAAATAAACAATAACATATTAATCTAGACAAGGGTGTAAAACATCATTCATTAGTCTCATAAATGTAGTTGGTGTGCTGCATAAACTGAATGGCATAACCAACCACTCATACAAACCTTGCCTTGTCTTGAAGGAAGTCTTCGAGGTATCTTCTTCCTTGACTAGTACCTGGTGATATCCGGATTTCAAATCCAATTCGGTGAAGTGCTTGGAATGTTGCAGTTGGTCCAATAGATCATTGATCCTGGGTAGAAGGTATAGATTCTTCATTCTAATATTGTTCAATGCCCTGTAATCTATACACATTCTCCAAGTCCCATCCTTATTGGGTACAATTATGATGATCAACATCTAGTGGTACTACATCCAATTCTAATTCATCTATAAAATCAACACTTACAACGAATTTAATATTACATTGCTTTGTTACCTTGATCTCTGCATCCTTGTTTACCTAACCCAATGGATAAGGGCTAGGATGAAGGCTACTCATATTCACTTGTGCAGAAAATATTTTCATCCACATCTAAGATACTTTCCACCTGATTGCTTGAATTTGTGGCCAAAAGGTTCTTTTTCTTTCTGTCCTTCTTGTGGTTCTTCGGGCTCAGCTCTAGATGTAGTTTCCAACACTTTTCCTTAGTGTGGCCATCAATGTTGCAATGATTTCAATGGTTGTTGGGATATTTTCACTGATGTGTAGTGGTTGTTGTCTTATATATTTTCCCCCTTTCCACTTCTTCTTCCCCTCCTTGGAAGCTTCACGATGCTCTTTCTGCTTCGGACCACTTGGTTGCCCCTTCTTTTGGCCTATGTTTTCCAGGTACTGTACTTGTACACACACCTAATCCACTATCCTTGGATTGAAGATAATCACCTTTTTTCACATATGACTATGTAGACCCCCCCAAATACTTGAGGAGTACATATGGGTTATTGGGAGAGATACCCAACATGATGGCCATCTTCTTGAACTCGGTGGTGTACTCATATACACTTTAGCTCTACCTTTGTCTGAGGTAATGCCAATGGATCCATTGGTCCTCTACATACCCAATAGGATAGAACTAGGACTTAATGAGGGTGTTGAAATCCTCCCACTTAGTTACCGGAGGATCTTCCTCCAACCTAAGTGTCTCTGCATGACTTTTCCACCAGGTTAATGCATGGCCCTCTAAATTCAATCTAACAAATGAAATATTTTCTCTTCATTTATGTGGTGAACCCTAAAATAAAATTCTAGTTGTTGCAACCAATGATTCAGTTTTAATGCATCGATCTCACCTTGGTATGGCTTTATGTCCACTTTCATGTCCATCTTGAATAGGGATTGTGAAGGGTCAACAACACTCGAAATCGACTGCTCTTTCTCGGATTATTTTTTAGACTCCTTTTTGGAGTCTTCTCGATCTCCCGATTTCCCCTCTGATATGATCTCTGAGTTAGAGCCTCCATCATCTTTGAACAATCCAAGGTTGCTTGCTAGAGCTGCCATGAGGAGGTTCATATTGCAACTGATATCGACAACTTGTGCTTCAAACCTCTCAAATCTCTCGTATGTTGGATCTTGAGGGTTGTTATGAACAAAATCGCCTGTCATGCCTAGGGTTTCTATGAATTCTCTTTAAGTCGATTCATGGATCCCACAACTTCCCACAAATACCCAAAAGAAAAACCTGCTTTGATACCAATACGATATGTAAACTTCCATGGATATTCCACTGGAATAGTTAATCACAATGTGTAGTGGTTGTTGTCTTCTATATTTACCCCCTTTCCACTTCTTCTTCCCCTTCGTGGAAGCTTCCCGATGCTCTTTATGCTTCAGGCCACTTGGTTACCCCTTCTTTTGGCCTATGTTTTCCAGGTACCGTGCTTGTACACACACCTCATCCACTATCCTTGGATTGAAGAGCGTCATGTTTTTTCACATATGACTATGTAGACCCCACCAAATACTTGAGGAGTACATCTCGGTTATTGGGAGAGATACCCAATATGATGGCTATCTTCTTGAACTCGGTGATGTACTCATATACACTCTAGATCTACCTTTGCCTAAAGTAATGCCAACGGATCCATCGGTCCTCTACATACCCAATAGGATAGAATTGGGACTTAATGAGGGTTTTGAAATCCTCCCATTTAGCTACCAGTGGATCAGCCTCAAACCTAAGTGTCTCTTTGTGACTTTCCCACCAGGTTAAGGCATGGCCCTCTAACTTCAATCTAACAAATGAAATCTTTTGCTCTTCATCTATGTGGTGAACCCTAAAATAAAATTCTAGTTGTTGCAACCAATGATTCAGTTTTAATGCATCGATCTCACCTTGGTATGGCTTTATGTCCACTTTCGCTTCCAGCTTGAATAGGGACTGTGAAGGGTCAACGACACTCAAACTCAGTTGCTCTTTCTCGGATTCTTTCCGAGACTCCTTTCTGGAGTCTTCTTGATCTCCCAATTTCCCCTCTAATCTGATCTCTAAGTTAGAGCCTCCATCATCTTCGAACAATCTGAGGTCGCTTGCTAGAGCTACCATGAGGAGGTTCATATTGCAACTGATATCGACAACGTGTGCTTCCAACCTTTCAAATCTCTCTTATGTTGGATCTTGAGGGTTGTTATGAACAAACTCATCTACCATGCCTAGGGTTTCTATGACTTCTCTTTAAGTTGATTCATGGATCTCACAACTTCCCACAAATACCCAAAAGAAAAACCTGCTCTAATACCAATATGATATGTAAACTTCCATGGATATTCCACTAGAATAGTTCATCACAAAATATCTAATAAATGAAACTGAAATCTACATTATGAAGGTTAAATTCCTTTAGATTCCAGAATATTTAGTCATTAGTTTTCTGCTTATGCACGAAATAGTTAAAATGTGGAAAATATAGAACATTAAGATACATTCACACACCATCCACAAAATAACGCAAAGATTTTTCTCTGGGAAACCCTTATGGGAGAAAACCCAACTAGAAGGTGAGGTTGCTCTGCTCTCTTTTCTTTGGTATAGAAATAATGCAAGTACAAAGGAGAAGGCACTCTATATGGAGTTACCTGAGACCTATGGCCTGTAAGGATACTAAAGAACATTAAATCCCTCTGTTATTCTCTCTATTTTCCCACTCCCAGTTGTTCTACTTTGTTATGGAACAAAATACAATAACACATAATGGAATGTCTTCTCCTCTTAGTGGCCCAGTATTTAACATAGCCCAATAATCATCTAGGGATAGGTTTTCAACTTCCTCAACCCTCAATTGTGATAAGGTTTTGAACCTTCTAGAATATTTTTGAAATTACATACATAGCTAGCCCCATAAGCACGAGTAACAGGGGATGACATGGCATCCTCTCGTACAATGGTGGTCAACATGGTAGGTCAACTTGCGAGAGGCATAACTTTTTCATACGAGCTTTGATTGACACAATTTTTGCACCATTGGAAAGGTCTCGATTTGTAGAATATTGTCACAAATTCCAAGCTATGCTGGGAATGTTTTGACCCCAAAAAATATCGTTTGATGCCTCAAAATGGCTCCAAAAGGTTCTAGACCCCAATTTTCCAAACTAGGACCTACCACTAAAATGACCTTGCAAGCCGATTCTTCCAATTTTTTCCACTCTGAAAACATTGAGATAGATGACAAATAATATAATGATCCAATCTGAATCACAAATACACTTATGTAAGCTCAAGAGTTGGCTCAAATTTTAGATTGTCTTGTATATCACCAGAAAGAATATGATCACCTCCATCATATCTATCATATTCCATATCCCTATCAATGTTTTGTTCAAATCCACAATACAAATCTCAGTTGATGTCATTACGATGGCCCGTGGTTTTGTCATGCTTATTTTCTATCCATATAGGAATTTTAGGTTTGATTATGCTAACATGTCCTCCAATTTTGTAAAAATCTCCATCTATATCCAAGGTTTCTTCATTTTTACTCTGTGGTTGATTATCGTCCAAGAGGCCCTATAGGAATGATTCAAGGGGGATGGAAGTAACATTATCCATTATTTTACCATGTGAGACTGTAAGGCTAGCATTCCCAAGGTCCTTCAAATTCCAGACCTACTATTCTTCCATGCAATTCTATTCATCACTAGTATAATTCTACTAAGTACCTCCCTCAATATCTAATTGTTCTTCTGAGGTAGTGAGCTTAAATCCATGTAACATGCTTTCCTCCATGAGTAGTGTGTCTCTTAAGTAGTTTGCATAATCCATAGAGGATTGTTCTTTATCCTTCTATAGATAGTCTTTGTTTTCCTCGACAAGATGCCCGATGATACTATCTTTTGTATGGGTATTGACAACAAGAGGCAAGCATCTCTCTATTTTTATTTCATCATTTAATGAATCTGTTATAAGAACGGATCCGCCCTCATTTATTTCCAATATTGAATATAAGAGGGTAATCAAAACAAAGTTTTTTGACCTCGGGAGTATGCTCTAATTTCAACTCATCACCGGAAGGATCATGATTAGTTGTGTTTAGGGCTTCATTGTATCTACTAGCTAGTTGTCCTTCTCGAGTAGCAATAGTAACATCATATGACATGTGCAAAAGTCCTTCCCTTTTCAGATTAAGTGTGGTCTTATTTTTGTGAACAACATCTCCATTAGATTGATCTATTAAACCAGAAACACAAGCATCACTTCACACTTATTATATAACAACAAGAGGGTTTGTTGCATAGCTGTAAATTGCCATGGGATACTCCTAGAATCCACCATCCAAGTCAATGTTGGGATCTAAAACCATGAGCATTTCCATATTAAAATATGGGTTTTTTCTCAAACAACTAATTCGTCATCTACAAAAGGAGGGTTGTGAGCTTCTTCAATAGGTTTTAGTGTACCATATACTTGCATGAATATATCCACAAGGGGTATCCTTTGCTCATAATCATTGGGGTCCCGTCAACTTCAAAATACTTCAATAAACCCTGCAAAAGATGAAAATTTTTCTTTACCAAGGCTGTCAAACCATCTCCTTGCATCTATTGATGTTTGGACAACATCAGGAAGACATTCTCTTAAAAAATAATTAATAATCTAATTATTGATTATTAAATATCATATATAATAAGTAAATGATAATAATAAATAGTTATTGATTATTCAAGGGACGCATCCTTTCATGGATGGTCACCATATGTTCCTTATATATGGAACATTCATCATTGTAATAATATATCGAATATATCTCATACAAAGAAAAACAACATGGTATCAGAGCGGGACTGGGCTTGATTCCCTCACGGGAGGGTCCAGTGAGATGAAATGTGTGAGTGCCTACGACTGTGGGGTCAACTGATCTTCCTCCTCCTCAAATGAGAAAAGTGAGAGCAGGGGAGTCATATTCATGGAAGACAGATTCATTATGGTCAGGATCCATTTGGGGAAGGACTGGTTGTGTCTTCAATTCCCAAGGGATCGGAGGCTGCGATTAAGTGATTGTGGAGGAAATCTGCAGTGAAAAGATGTGAGTCATATAATGGCAATCACAAAATTGGATTTCAAACTTTTGGGATGAATAGAAAATCTAGACACATATTCCGTTACGTTTGAGAATGGTTACAATCTTCCAAATGTTTGTGGTTCCAAACTATGTTGCCAATAATATGAGTAGTTGTTGCCCCAGCGAGTCCATGGAGTGCACAACCAATGCGAATGTGGTGTGCCCAAAAAAATTGCAAGAGAAGAAGAAAGGTAACGTAGTTACTGCGTGGAACTGTCATTACGATGGATATTTGTCGAGTTTTCCCACCTTCAACAAGGCATTTTAGAAGGTCTGGTCTCCCTTTTTGCATTTCTTGTTTATCTAGAAAGACTCGGATTCCATGTAAACATAGGCTACAATATAGATGGTCGACGAAGCCCTTCTTCACATCAGGGATTTTGTGTATGCAATCACTAATTGGGTGTATGCCATCGCCAATTGGGTAATGGAGAGCTTTTGTGGTTGATACAAATCGCAAGAGAGGAGATGAGTTTCAGAAATTTTGGGAAACTGTAATGAAAGAGGCGAGATGAGTTTCAGAAAATTTGGGGAAAAGTGTAATGAAAGAAAATATATTGCCAGTCGAGCGTTCCCCTATAACGCTTACCATGCCATAATGTTCCAACATGTTTGATCTTTTAAAGTGTAGATGGAATCCATGTTTAATTCCACGTGAAGATTATCTTCATAGTGAACGTGGGCCCCACCACATGAAGACTCTCATTGAGTGTGTGTGGGCCCCACCATGTGCAGTGCGTGGATCTGCTTCAAGTCTAAGCACTGTGTGAAAACTATTTGAGGGTGTGAGTGACTCTTATAAATAATAAAGGTTATGCGGAGGGATCACTAAGAATTGAAGCACGAGTTTGTTGAGACGAGGGTTCCACCAAATATGTAGTCAGAGGAGTTGGGACAACTTCATTCCAACTAGAGTATGGAACCCAAACATTGGTTTCACAGGGGAACCTCAATATGTCTTAGACATGTGTTCCACGAGGGAACCACAAGATGTCTAGTATGGACACAGTTCATGAGTGAAGCATGAGGTTGGACACTTTAGGATATTTGGGTGTCTAGTATACATTCATGTACTCAAGGAGAAAAGGATCAAGCTAGACCCTTCAGGTAGAATGGGTACATTTTTGGGGTACAACGAGTCTGATCGAAGGCATACTAGATCTACATCCTTGGTTAGAGACATATTGAGCTCCAGTTGATGTTCGCAGAGATATTGCAGCAGGTTGGAAGAGACCTACATGAGATCATCAGAATCTGCATAAGGTAGAAGGATATGCATCCCCTCGCGATACCTTTCGAGTGAGCAAAAGACCTTAGCTATATTCATGTCATGTTGCAGTTATGAGCCACATCATTCATTTTTTATCCTTCTTGTTAGGAGGAGGCAACTAGTCATCCAATATGGAGAGATGTCACGATGGAGGAGTATCAATCCATCATGAAGAATGATGTGTGGGATATTGTTTCGAGACTTTAGGGGAAGTCTGTTGTGACTTCCAAATGGATCTACAAGATCAAACACATAGTTGACGGGACCATCGAGAGGCACAAAATGAGATTTATTGTTATAGGATTCTCTCGGGTGGAGGGAATAGATTATGAGGTGACATTTGCTCATGTTGCTCGATACACTTCTATCCAGATGATTATTTCCATTGCATCATCCATGGGTTGGAGATAAAATCAGATGGATATAAAGACAACCTTTCTCAATGAAGAGATTGAGGAAGAAGTATACATCGAGCAGCCATATGGTTTCGAGATGCATGAGAAGGAGTCTCATGTGTGCAGATTGAGGGAGGCCTTGTATGGACTCAAGCAACCACCTGGAGCTTGGTATGCGAGGATTGATGGAAACCTGATGATTTTGGGCTTCAACAAAAGTGTTTTCGATCCCATCATGTACTACAAGACTATTAATGGTGAGTCCCTGATTTTGGTTCTCTACGTTGATGATTTATGCCTCATTGGTACAAAGAGCCTTATTGTTGAATGCAAGTGTGTGTTGGCCTCTGAGTTTGAGATGAAGGACCTTGGTATGATGCACTACTTCTTGGAACTAGAGTTGTGGCAGAGAATTGATGAGATCTTCATGAGTCAAGGGAAGTACGCAGTTGAGATATTGAAGAAGTTTGGGATGTTGAACTTGAAGCTCGTGGCTACACCAATGGTGATGAATCTAAAGAAACTAAGTGTTTCTTCTTTTGATTCTGATGAAATTGATCTGACTCTGTTAATTGATGTATCTAGTTAACACCATACCAAATATTTGTTATGCAGTGAGTGCACTTAGCCAATTTATGATTTATCCGAGATAGACACACTGGATTGTTGTGAATCATGTATTGAGATACTTGTGAGGCACAATTTGACATGGTCTGAGATATACTTCTAGTATTGATATGATATGGAAAGAATATACTGACTATGATTGGGCAGGGAGCGTAATGGACATGAAGAGAAGCTCTGAGTGTTGCTTCACTTTGGGATCTGCCATAGTTTCCTGGTGTAGTAGGAAACATACTTTTGTGGCTTTGAGCACAGCAGAAGCAGAGTACATTGCATTAAGTATGTCAGTCTGTGAAGTAGTGTGGCTTCGCAAGCTCCTTGCAGATTTATCCGAACATGTGTTGGATTCCACCATTATTCATTATTGTATCCAAAGTTGTGTGAAAATATTAGAGAATCTAGTGTTTCATGACAAATCGAACCACATTGAGATTAAGTACCATTAAATCCGAGACATGGTGAAGAGGAAGGAAGTACTGGTGTTGTACCTTCCTACAGATGAGTAGGTTGTTGATGTTCTTACCAAACCAGGACGAAGTTCAAGTACTTCCATGACAAACTTGGCGTGGCAGAGAATGCCTCCCTCACTGAGATGGAGTGTTGATGTTTGCAGCTTCTCGAGACATTCTCTAGATCTTAATCCTATGTGACTGAGTTGAGTTGATCTGTGATGACACTTATCCGAGAAGGGATAAGTGGGACACTTATCCGAGAAGGGATAAGTGGGACACTTATCCGAGAAGGGATAAGTGGGACACTTATCCGAGAAGGGATAAGTGGGACACTTATCCGAGAAGAGATAAGTGTGTTTGGGCTTATAGCCCAACGTCCCTTGTGGAGAGCACATGAGGACACGTCCCATGTAGAGATCACATGAGGACATGTCAAGGGAG
>SNQJ01S0002469.1:42012-60357 GCA_010110895.2 Picea sitchensis
ATATGTTAATTATTGTGGTATTTTTTCATGTATGTTAATTATTGTGGTATATGTGGATGATATAAATTTTGGAAGTTATGTTGATCAAATGAGTCAAAATTTTGTTGAAGAAATGCAAAAAGAATTTGAGATGTTCATGATTGGAGAATTCCCATTCTTTCTAGGACTACAGATTACTCAAACCAGGAAAGGAATATTTATTTCTCATACCAAATACATCAAGGAGATGTTGAAGAAGTTTGAAATGGAAGAATACAAACCTGTCAACACACCCATGGTCACTGGTTGTAAACTAAGAAAAGAGGATGAATCAAAGGAAGTTAATCAAACTCTATAGATATCAATGATAGGAAACCTACTATATGTGATAGCTTCAAGGCCATATATAATGCAGGCAATAGGGTTAGTTGGAAGGTTTCAAGCTGCACCAAAGGAAACACATGTTGGAAGTAAAACTAATAATTAGATATATGAAAGGCACGTTGGACTTTGGCTTATGGTATCCCACATGAAAAGACTTTACTCTAACAACTTACACAGATGCAGATTGGGTAGGTAGTGTGGATGATAGAAAAAGCACCAATGGTGGATCATTCTTTCTGGGCAACTGATCAGAATCTAGACTAGGTGTCAAAATTTAGCCCAAAAATCAAAGTGTTCGGAATCGCTTCAAAATGGACAGGTTTGTAGGCCTTGTCGTCACGAACCCAACACACTTCAAAGGGGTTCAAACGAACATCGGATGAGTGAGATATCGTGTTCTATTCGATTTGTCAAACAGGCAAAAAAATTGCTCACTGTACAGTCCGTACGACTGACATGGAATGACTGTACAGTTGACGTGGCAGGTACTGATTTGGAAAGATGATGTGGCAAGCATTTAATTGGCAAACACATGGACGAATGGAGTTTCGACACGTGGCATAGTTGGCAAATTGTAGGCTGCCACGTGGCACCTAGGTTTGTTTGTTTAAAATTATAGTGGAGTCTGTGGGAGTCGAACCCCAGACCTCCACATATGTCAGGCGCTTTGGAAAGGGCTGCCTAACTGGCACACCACACACTAGTACTTATTATATACATGTGTTAACATATATTTAAAGTCAAATGTGTGTGTATTTTGGCGCGGGTCCGGGCTGGGGCTTAGTCCCAACCCCTTATTTTAATACTCATTCCCATATGACCACACCACAATGGAGCGTGTGCGGACCTTTTCCAACGGTCAATGCTTCAAGCGGACAAGCAACCTTGCTAACGGGCCCTTTTTATGCACTAGGACGTGGCCATATGGCCCCCCATGCGCCCAACACCTCCGCCTTTGAGGGCCCTAATTCCGCTAACAGTATGGCAATTTGCCACGTTTTGTGAAGATGCGCGCATGTGTTGGGTTTAGGCACGGGAAACACCCAGAAGCCAGGTTACTCGCACATGAGGTGCGAATTGGCGAACCAGAGACAACAAGCTTGAAGGAGGAAAATGGCAGGAGGCCTATCTTCTTCATTTTTTGGCCAAATGAGGTGCCAAAAAAGCCGAGCTAGGGGTTTTTGGATGTTCTAAATCCATTGGCACAGGTTTCAAAGGCATTTGGAGACTTCTATTGCAGGTTTTTCTACATTGAAGTTTCAGAGACCTCTAGGGAGCTTAGGGCCACCATTGAAGGAGGCCATGCCTAGGGGAGCCAAAGTCTATTTTCAGTGACTGAATAGTCATTCTTGACTAATTGAGATGCTATGAACTCATTGGGACAGGTTTCAGAGGCATTTGAGGACTTTTACATGTGTTTTTTCCACAAGGAAGCTCAGGGAAGTTCAAGGCCACCAATAGAAGAGGTCATGCCCGGATGAGCCATGGTTTGTTTTCAGAGTTCTAATAGTCATTTTGGGGGTTTTTATGTATTTTGAACCCAATGGTACAGTCAGTAAATCCATTGGACTTGAGCAGTAGCTTGTAAAATAATTTTAGACAAACTAATCCCAGAGAGCCTAGTCCATTGATGGAGGATCAAGGAGATGTAGCCCAATTGGGGGTGAACTCCTTTATCATGTTGTTATTGTTGTGAGATTTGTTGGTTATATTTTGCTGCAAGTTATGTTTGTTGTTGTATTCTTTAAACAACATATTTAACCATTAAAAATTCCTCACACATAAACACCTAAAAGAAGCATAAACTTGATACATAAATCCTTTTGCACAACTAAGACATTGAGCAAGGTCCTGAAGTTTATTTTAATGGAGTAGAGGGTGCTCGCATAGAAAAACAAGTCAGCCCCCTATTTTCAGATCAACAACAGTCTAGTGTCTTTGTTCAACAATAAGTAATCATCAATTTCCCTATCCATAGCAGAATCAGAATACATTGCAACAACAACATGTTGTACACAAGTCCTCTGGATGAAACAAACATTGAAGGACATTAAGGTAGAGTATAATCAACCGATATCAATACTATGTGACAATACTAGTACAATAAACATTTCCAAGAATACAATCATCCATTCAAGACAAAACACATTCCAATCAAATATCACTTCTTAAGAGAGCAAGTCACAAAATAAATTGTCAAGCAGGAATATATTGGCACAAAGGAACAAGTTGATGATATATTTACAAAACCTATTCCTAGAGAAGCATTTGAGTATATTAGACAAAAATTAGGGGTGGTACCTATGCCATGCAATCACTAAAGCACTACAAGAGGAGCACAAGCTAAGAGGGAGTTGTAGAGAAAGAGAAGATTGTTGGTTACAAAGCAGAAAATGAAGAGTATAGTGAAAGGGGGAGAAAATACCTTTGACAATGATGTCAAAGGGGGAGAGTAAAGATATATGGGGAGACTTGTAGGAAGAAATCAATGTATATGAGATCTATGGTTGCATAGACTGGAGGAGTATTAAAACTAACCCAGGCTTGTTTCCATTAATGACAAAAGGGGAGATTGTTAAAACAATATTGTCATTGATGTCAAAGACAGGGGGAGACTATGAATGCCCATGTGCGATGAATTGATAGGCCTCCATGTGTTGATGATTTACTGCATATCTACCTTATGTGAATGAAGGTGAGATGACAGAGGAAGCATCCAAACTGTGATAGTAAAAGAGGAGAACAAGAAACGTCCATACTGCAAGAAGAACAAGAGAATGTTCTGAGTTTAGTTGATGAGCTTCTGTGTGTTTGAAGGTGAGAGGAACGAGATCTAGAAGGAAAATCAAGAGTTGTAGGAATTTTTTGCATTTGAATAGTGGGAGTAGATGTCTTTGTTCCTTTATTGAGTCTCAACAAGGTCTCTGTGAGGGTGCCATATGACTAGGTTAACCAGATCAAGTAAACAATGGCGGTCGAATTATTCCCACATGCATGAGGAGAATTGATTTCAATGTGTTTATAATGAAAAAGTGAAAGCACATAGTTTGAATGTGAATGGTGATCTACGAAACCCTCCATGAAGAGTTAACTTTTATATAGTGGGGCCCAACATATTGGATCAAAAGATCTGGTGAAGCGCAGTGCTAAGGTTCCAAGGGCCCAGTGCCCTGGTAGTAGGATCCACCATATCAGATATCAGAGGAACGGACAAAAAATATTGTAGACGTTGCACGTCTGAAGTTCCAGGGCCCCGATGACTCGATAGGCCAATAGACCCGGTGGTTGGAACATGGATGGAAAGTTTCCATACCAAATCAGAAGAATGGAGTAAAAGAGCAGTGGTAATGTCTCAGGTCCCAGTGGACTGATATCTCGGTGACCCAATGCCCCGATGGTCTGATATCGGAAGAACGAAGTGTATGCACTGTCTTAAAGTCTCGGGGGTTCGATACCTTGTGGATCGATGTCTGGTAAGCTAGTTCATATGCCATGTCAAAACCATGTAAGAAACTAAGGCAATGCCACATGTCAAGTGTCGAGTGAGATTGTGGTTGGAATTTATCATTAATCTTTGTGTATTGTGGATTGTATGGTTGGAATTTATCATTAATGGTTATAGTTGGTAAAATAACACATTGATAATGGTTATAGTTTGGATAAAACTCTATCACGGGGATTGTACATTGTGTATCCCACTAGCTACCAATAAATATCATGTGTCTGACTTCAAGTCCTACACAAAACCTTGTGAATTTTTATGTGCAATAAAGGACAAATTTAGGCCATTTATCCTCAAATCCCAATACATTTTCCCATGTTTCATCAATTTGATCTATGCTTGGTGTACCTAGTAGTCCTTCATTCAATATTGTTCTAAACATGAATGGAAAACCACAAGAGAACTTGTGACTTTATGGAAGATGGTTATTGGAAGTTTGTTGTGTCTTTATACCCTTGTTTACCTGCTTAATCCTCCAAGCCTCATCTTCCAAATTTTGAGATAATTGTTCTTCACACATACGGAATATCCCATCATGGAAAGAAAATAGAGGATCCTTCTGGATTGTGGAATTGAGAGACAAAAATTGTGTTACATAGAGTTCAAATGACCATCTTGGTTTCTTATCATGGCATTTAGAAACTTCTTTATCATTTTTCTTTTCATCGATGACCCTCTTATCCAAGTAATTCTAAAACATGAGAGGCGGGGGAGTGACATTACCTTCTCTCTATTCATCAATAGTTATCATACACACAACTATCATTTGTGCATCCTTATTGTAGCCAATCTAAGCTCTAGAATCGGGTAGTTTATAACCAAGGAAAATACAGTATCATCAACTACATATAGAATCATGCTTTGTTCTCCAAGCCAAGGTTGATCTGAAATATCACATTCACTTATATTCATTTCAAATTGCGAGTGCAACAGTTCCTTGGACGCTCTACAACTTTCAACTTATTGGCTTTACTTCCTTAGATGCTTGAAAACAAATCTGATTCTAATCATGCTTCCACACACACACATATATCATAGGCTCAAGGCTTTACAAATTTTTTGAATATAACCCTTTGTCACTGGATCGAGGATGCATTTTTACCAATCATCGCCTTGCATTGCTTGATCTTATATACACAAGGCAAACACATAAAACAACTGTTGAAGCTATAGGTGTCGCTTTCAGTAATTTGGTCTTAAGGCATGTAACTCTATATTCATGAATAAAAACAATAAGATAAATCAGGCCCACACTAAGGTTTGAGCTACTCACTGGAAGCTTCATGGGAAAGTTGAGAGACCCATATCTAGAATGGGTATGTTGTTGGAGGGGTAAGATGCCGACGCACTCGGGTCATATTAGATGCTTGTCAAAGAACTTTGAGGGAAATTGATCCTTCAATTTCAATACTTCAAACCACAGATTCTTGTGCCTTTTCACGAGTGATACACACACTTGTGGTATAGGATTTACAAAAAAAATTATTTGCTTCGGGTGTCATATTCTTTGGCTCTGTCATCAACACAAACATGCCTTTAGTTTTCCAGGATGATTCTTCTTTGGTGTTCTCATTCCTTTTTGTATGCAAGGGCACTGCTGGAGACAAAGCATCAACAACACTATCAATTTTTTTCTATAAGTCAGTATCAAGGAATCACATCATGTCATTATCAAGATTGGAAACTAGCACAAGGACACTATATTCCAAAGGTGAAATCATCTCAGTAGAGACCTGAAACCTTGGATCCTAAAATAATTTTTTCATAGCCATAGCTCTATGCTTTGCTTCACCATAGTCATCATAAATATGAGGTTCCTCAAACTATATAGTGTAGGTTTTATGTCCCCTTTGCTCAAATTTGAGTGGAACATCCATGTTGATAGGAACTGTGTTCTTTTCATACACCAAATTTGGGATAGTAGTACCTATCACATGAGCTCCAAGAAACTTCCTAATCTCCATTTCATTAACAACCATCTCGATTTGGATCTTATATTTAACAAAACTAGGAACACATTCATCATCATTCATGGTTTCACCCCACGTTCCATCGATCATCTATTGATATTTTTGGGCAACGATCATACCATCGTATGATGAGCCCTGTAGGAAGTATATATTGTTGGTGGAAATTCCATTTTTCAGATGGACAACATAACTTTCAGTATAGTTATTATCAGTCTCATACATAAGAGGACCATCACAACTCAGTGTGAGGGTTGTGTTTCTGAATATGTTCTTGTGATGAATGGATACAACACTATCGTGATCCAAATTGATCTGTAAATTATCGTGGATATTCTACTGGAACAGTTCATTGCAACATATATGATAAATGAAACTGAAATCTACACTATGAAGGTTAAATTCCTTTAGATTCCATAATATTTAGTTATTGGTTTTCTACTTATGCATGAAATAGATAAAATGTGTAAACTAGAAAACAATAAGATACAATCACACACCATCCAAAAAATAACACAAATATTTTCTCTGGGAAACCCTTCCGGGAGAAAATCCAGCTAGAAGCTGAGGCTACTCTGCTCTATTTTCTCTGGTATGGAAATAATGCAAGTACAAAGGATAAGGCACTCTCTGTGGAGTTATTTGAGAACCATGGCCTATTAAGCTACTATAGAACATTAACTCCCTCTGTTATTCTCTCTAATTTCCCACTCCCAGTTGTTCTGCTCTGCTATGGAACAAAACATAGAATGGAATGCCTTCTCCTCCTAGTGGCTCGATATTTAACAAAACCCAATAGCCATCTAGGGGTAGGTTTTTTACTTCCTCAACCCTCAATTGTGATAAGGTTTTGAACCTTCTATAATATTCTTGAAATTACCTACGTGGCTAGCCCCATATGCATGAGTAACAAGGGCTAACGTGGCATCCTCACGTACCAGGGTGGTCAAAATGGTAGGTCAACTTGTGGGAGGCACATTGTTTGCATACGAGCTTCAATTGACATGATTTTTGCATCGTTGGAAAGTTCTCAATGTGTAGAATGGCATCATGGAGCCCTGACATTGTTGTGAAAGTTTTAACCCAAAAACATTTTGTTTGATGCCTCAAAATGGCTCCAGAAGGTTCGAGACCCTAATTTTCCAAACTGGGACCTGCCCCTAAAATGACCCTGCAAGTTGATTCCTCCAATTTTTTCCACTCTGAAAGCATCAAGATATATGAAAAATAATATAATAATCCAATATGGATCATACCTCCCCACTTAGGGAGGATTTTGGTCGCCAAAATATTTACTGAATGAGGTAAGAAAATTTTTCCTCTGCCTTCTCCCTAGAGTACCACTTTGCTTTGCATGGAAGTTGTCCTTTCAATAAAACCTGCCAAAGGTCATACTGCCCCTGTCTTATAGTTCTGGACCGCTTCTGCAAAATTGGGTCCTCTTCCAACTCCACCTAAGCATTTGGTCCTAAATCTTCTATGGAAGATAGGACATGTTCCTCCTCTTGATCCAACATGGAGGGCTCATAAAGTTTTAGTTTCTCCACATTCACTACTTAGTAAATGCATGTGTATGGGGGGAGATTGAGTTTGTAGGCGTTATCTCCCACCTTTTCTGATACCTCAAAAGGACCATACCGTGGAGCCTTGATATTCTTACCAGGACCTTGTAGTCCTTCCTTTTTTAGTTGTAACCGTACTCTGTCTCCCACTATAAATGTTCTCTATGTTCTATGTTGGTCATGTCTATCCTTGTACTTTTTTTGTGACTTCTTCAGTGTCTCATGTACTTGAAAATGGATCTGCTTGATCTTCTCAACAATTTTTTATGCCTTTAATGCATCTCCTGTGAAGTCCTCCCTCACTCCTCCTTGTTGTGCATATACAACATCTAAGAGTGAAGGTGCAAAAATATCCAAAGCAAGTTTCAAAAGGTGACTTACTAGTATAAGTGTGGATTGCTTTGTTATAAGAGTGTTGTATATAGATCAGACTTTCATCCCAAGTCTTCTTATGTTTTTTATTATAACCCCTCAAAAGTTGCTCCAAAGTCATGTTGACTACTTTCATTTGCCCATTTGTCTGTGGATGGAATGTTGTAGACCTCCTGAGCTTAGTGTCCATCTTCTCCCACAATGTAGTCGATAAGGCACTGAGAAATCTAGTGTCCTTGTCCTAGATGATACTCCTTAGTATCCCAAAGTGCACCTAGACCCATTCAAAGAAATTGTTTGCTACTTCTTGTCCATTAATGGTCTTTTTACAAGCCGTGAGAATGCACATTTTGTTGAGCCTGTCAACTATCACAAATCAATAGTCATGTCCCTTTTTGGTGGTTTGTAAGCCACCCACAAAATCCATGGAAATACTTTCCCAAGGTCAAGTGGGTATAGTTAAGGGATGGTATAGACCTTGCTTCTTATTACTGGGCTTGTTGGTGCAACAAAGTATATATTCTCTAATATATTGTGTTACATCTTCTTGCATTCTAGGATAGTACACATACCTCTGTAAGTTGGAAATTGTCTTCCCAAGACCAAAATGTCCTAAAACCTTGGAGGTGTGAGCCTCTTTGATAAGCTACAGTTGTTCACATTTAAGAACACAGAGATTGTCGAGCTTGTAGAGTAAACCATTATTGAAATGATAGTCATCCTTATCGTCACCTTATTCTATATGAATTTGGCCTTGTAGCTACTGAAATACCTCCTTGAAATCCTCATCTTTTGTGTATGCATCTTTGTATGCATCATGGGTAAAAGGCTCCATGTACATCATAGTTCCCAAAGTTGTAATATTGCATGTGGGTGATCGTGAAAGCATGTCTACCAACTTGTTTGTGCTACCCTTCGTATAATTTATGACCAAATGACACTGTCGTAAGAACCTCATCCATTTGTATGGCCTGGTTTTTTGTAACTTACTTTGAGCCTGGAAATATTGGAGTGGCTAGTGATATGTGTGGATGTTGGTCTCCTTTCCCATTAGATAGTGCTTCCACATTTTGGTAGCTTGTACTAAGGCATAGAGCTCCTTATCGTAGGTACGGTAGTTGAGAACCACCCCATGAAATACTTCAAAATGATAACAGATGGGACTTCTTCCTTGCATCGGGACTACTCCCATGGTATACCCACTTGCATCTATCTCCACTTTGAAAGGCTTCTGCAAGTTTGGTAGTGCGAGCACTGATGCTTGATTGATCTTTCTTTTTAGCTCATCAAAATCTTTTTGTTGATTCTTCCCCTGCTAGAAACCCTTACTTCTTGTTGTTATTGTGTGGAGTGGTGCACCTATTGTTGAAAATGAAGCTATAAACTTTTACAAGTACTGTGTTGCCCCAACAAAGCTCCTAACTTCTGTGCAATTTGTAGGAACTGGTCATTTCATGATGGCATCCATCTTGGCGAGATCTTTCTTGAGCTCGCATCCACCGATCACATACCCTAGATACAACAAATATTGTTGAGAAAAATCACATTTCTTAATATTGACCAGCAGTCGGTGCTTCTTCAGGGTCTCTAACACCTGTGTAAGATGTGATACATGCTCCTCCCAAGTAGCACTATAAACCAATATATCATCTAAATAAACAATAACATATTAATCTAGACAAGGGTGTAAAACATCATTCATTAGTCTCATAAATGTAGTTGGTGTGCTGCATAAACTGAATGGCATAACCAACCACTCATACAAACCTTGCCTTGTCTTGAAGGAAGTCTTCGAGGTATCTTCTTCCTTGACTAGTACCTGGTGATATCCGGATTTCAAATCCAATTCGGTGAAGTGCTTGGAATGTTGCAGTTGGTCCAATAGATCATTGATCCTGGGTAGAAGGTATAGATTCTTCATTCTAATATTGTTCAATGCCCTGTAATCTATACACATTCTCCAAGTCCCATCCTTATTGGGTACAATTATGATGATCAACATCTAGTGGTACTACATCCAATTCTAATTCATCTATAAAATCAACACTTACAACGAATTTAATATTACATTGCTTTGTTACCTTGATCTCTGCATCCTTGTTTACCTAACCCAATGGATAAGGGCTAGGATGAAGGCTACTCATATTCACTTGTGCAGAAAATATTTTCATCCACATCTAAGATACTTTCCACCTGATTGCTTGAATTTGTGGCCAAAAGGTTCTTTTTCTTTCTGTCCTTCTTGTGGTTCTTCGGGCTCAGCTCTAGATGTAGTTTCCAACACTTTTCCTTAGTGTGGCCATCAATGTTGCAATGATTTCAATGGTTGTTGGGATATTTTCACTGATGTGTAGTGGTTGTTGTCTTATATATTTTCCCCCTTTCCACTTCTTCTTCCCCTCCTTGGAAGCTTCACGATGCTCTTTCTGCTTCGGACCACTTGGTTGCCCCTTCTTTTGGCCTATGTTTTCCAGGTACTGTACTTGTACACACACCTAATCCACTATCCTTGGATTGAAGATAATCACCTTTTTTCACATATGACTATGTAGACCCCCCCAAATACTTGAGGAGTACATATGGGTTATTGGGAGAGATACCCAACATGATGGCCATCTTCTTGAACTCGGTGGTGTACTCATATACACTTTAGCTCTACCTTTGTCTGAGGTAATGCCAATGGATCCATTGGTCCTCTACATACCCAATAGGATAGAACTAGGACTTAATGAGGGTGTTGAAATCCTCCCACTTAGTTACCGGAGGATCTTCCTCCAACCTAAGTGTCTCTGCATGACTTTTCCACCAGGTTAATGCATGGCCCTCTAAATTCAATCTAACAAATGAAATATTTTCTCTTCATTTATGTGGTGAACCCTAAAATAAAATTCTAGTTGTTGCAACCAATGATTCAGTTTTAATGCATCGATCTCACCTTGGTATGGCTTTATGTCCACTTTCATGTCCATCTTGAATAGGGATTGTGAAGGGTCAACAACACTCGAAATCGACTGCTCTTTCTCGGATTATTTTTTAGACTCCTTTTTGGAGTCTTCTCGATCTCCCGATTTCCCCTCTGATATGATCTCTGAGTTAGAGCCTCCATCATCTTTGAACAATCCAAGGTTGCTTGCTAGAGCTGCCATGAGGAGGTTCATATTGCAACTGATATCGACAACTTGTGCTTCAAACCTCTCAAATCTCTCGTATGTTGGATCTTGAGGGTTGTTATGAACAAAATCGCCTGTCATGCCTAGGGTTTCTATGAATTCTCTTTAAGTCGATTCATGGATCCCACAACTTCCCACAAATACCCAAAAGAAAAACCTGCTTTGATACCAATACGATATGTAAACTTCCATGGATATTCCACTGGAATAGTTAATCACAATGTGTAGTGGTTGTTGTCTTCTATATTTACCCCCTTTCCACTTCTTCTTCCCCTTCGTGGAAGCTTCCCGATGCTCTTTATGCTTCAGGCCACTTGGTTACCCCTTCTTTTGGCCTATGTTTTCCAGGTACCGTGCTTGTACACACACCTCATCCACTATCCTTGGATTGAAGAGCGTCATGTTTTTTCACATATGACTATGTAGACCCCACCAAATACTTGAGGAGTACATCTCGGTTATTGGGAGAGATACCCAATATGATGGCTATCTTCTTGAACTCGGTGATGTACTCATATACACTCTAGATCTACCTTTGCCTAAAGTAATGCCAACGGATCCATCGGTCCTCTACATACCCAATAGGATAGAATTGGGACTTAATGAGGGTTTTGAAATCCTCCCATTTAGCTACCAGTGGATCAGCCTCAAACCTAAGTGTCTCTTTGTGACTTTCCCACCAGGTTAAGGCATGGCCCTCTAACTTCAATCTAACAAATGAAATCTTTTGCTCTTCATCTATGTGGTGAACCCTAAAATAAAATTCTAGTTGTTGCAACCAATGATTCAGTTTTAATGCATCGATCTCACCTTGGTATGGCTTTATGTCCACTTTCGCTTCCAGCTTGAATAGGGACTGTGAAGGGTCAACGACACTCAAACTCAGTTGCTCTTTCTCGGATTCTTTCCGAGACTCCTTTCTGGAGTCTTCTTGATCTCCCAATTTCCCCTCTAATCTGATCTCTAAGTTAGAGCCTCCATCATCTTCGAACAATCTGAGGTCGCTTGCTAGAGCTACCATGAGGAGGTTCATATTGCAACTGATATCGACAACGTGTGCTTCCAACCTTTCAAATCTCTCTTATGTTGGATCTTGAGGGTTGTTATGAACAAACTCATCTACCATGCCTAGGGTTTCTATGACTTCTCTTTAAGTTGATTCATGGATCTCACAACTTCCCACAAATACCCAAAAGAAAAACCTGCTCTAATACCAATATGATATGTTAACTTCCATGGATATTCCACTAGAATAGTTCATCACAAAATATCTAATAAATGAAACTGAAATCTACATTATGAAGGTTAAATTCCTTTAGATTCCAGAATATTTAGTCATTAGTTTTCTGCTTATGCATGAAATAGATAAAATGTGGACAATATAGAACATTAAGATACATTCACACACCATCCACAAAATAACGCAAAGATTTTTCTCTGGGAAACCCTTACGGGAGAAAACCCAACTAGAAGGTGAGGTTGCTCTGCTCTCTTTTCTTTGGTATAGAAATAATGCAAGTACAAAGGAGAAGGCACTCTATATGGAGTTACCTGAGACCTGTGGCCTGTAAGGATACTAAAGAACATTAACTCCCTCTGTTATTCTCTCTATTTTCCCACTCCCAGTTGTTCTACTTTGTTATGGAACAAAATACAATAACGCATAATGGAATGCCTTCTCCTCTTAGTGGCCCGGTATTTAACATAGCCCAATAATCATATAGGGGTAGGTTTTCAACTTCCTCAACCCTCAATTGTGATAAGGTTTTGAACCTTCTACAATATTTTTGAAATTACATACATAGCTAGCCCCATAAGCACGAGTAACAGGGGATGACATGGCATCCTCTCGTACAATGGTGGTCAACATGGTAGGTAAACTTGCGAGAGGCATAACTTTTGCATACGAGCTTTGATTGACATAATTTTTGCACCATTGGAAAGGTCTCGATTTGTAGAATATCGTCACAAATTCCAAGCTATGTTGGGAATGTTTTGACCCCCAAAAATATCGTTTGATGCCTCAAAATGGCTCCAAAAGGTTCTAGACCCCAATTTTCCAAACTAGGACATGCCACTAAAATGACCTTGCAAGCCGATTCTTCCAATTTTTTCCACTCTGAAAACATTGAGATAGATGACAAATAATATAATGATCCAATCTGGATCACAAATACACTTATGTAAGCTCAAGAGTTGGCTCAAATTTTAGATTGTCTTGTATATCACCAAAAAGAATATGATCACCTCCATCATATCTATCATATTCCATATCCCTATCAATGTTTTGTTCAAATCTACAATACAAATCTCAGCTGATGTCATTACGATGGCCCGTGGTTCTGTCATGCTTATTTTCTATCCATATAGGAATTTTAGGTTTGATTATGCTAACATGTCCACCAATTTTGTAAAAATCTCCATCTATATCCAAGGTTTCTTCATTTTTACTCTGTGGTTGATTATCGTCCAAGAGGCCCTATAGGAATGATTCAAGGGGGATGGAAGTAACATGATCCATTATTTTACCATGTGAGACTGTAAGGCTAGCATTCCCAAGGTCCTTCAAATTCCAGACCTACTATTCTTCCATGCAATTCTATTCATCACTAGTATAATTCTACTAAGTACCTCCCTCGGTATCTAATTGTTCTTCTGAGGTAGTGAGCTTAAATCCACGTAACATGCTTTCCTCCATGAGTAGTGTGTCTCTTAAGTAGTTTGCATAATCCATAGAGGATTGTTCTTTATCCTTCTGTAGATAGTCTTTGTTTTCCTCGACAAGATGCCCGATGATACTATCTTTTGTATGGGTATTGACAACAAGAGGCAAGCATCTCTCTATTTTTATTTCATCAAATGAATATGTTATAAGAACGGATCCACCCTCATTTATTTCCAATATTGAATATAAGAGGGTAATCAAAACAAAGTTTTTTGACCTCGGGAGTATGCTATAATTTCAACTCATCACCGGAAGGATCATGATTAGTTGTGTTTAGGGCTCCATTGTATCTACTAGCTAGCTGTCCTTCTCGGGTAGCAATAGTATCATCATATGACATGTACAAAAGTCCTTCCCTTTTCAGATTAAGTGTGGTCTTATTTTTGTGAACAAAATCTCCATTAGATTGATCTATTAAACCAGAAACACAAGCATCAATTCACACTTATTATTTAACAACAAGAGGGTTTGTTGCAAAGCTGTAAATTGCCATGGGATACTCCTAGAATCCACCATCCAAGTCAATGTTGGGATCTAAAACCATGAGCATTTCCATATTAAAATATGGGTTTTTTCTCAAACAACCAATTCGTCATCTATAAGAGGAGGGTTGTGAGCTTCTTCAATAGGTTTTAGTGTACCATATACTTGCATGAATATATCCACAAGGGGTATCATTTGCTCATAATCATTGGGGTCCCGTCAACTGCAAAATACTTCAATAAACCCTGCAAAAGATGAAAAATTTCCTTTACCAAGGCTGTCAAACCATCTCCTTGCATCTATTGATGTTTCGACAACATCAGGAAGACATTCTCTTAAATAATAATTAATAATCTAATTATTGATTATTAAATATCATATATAATAAGTAAATGATAATAATAAATAGTTATTGATTATTCAAGGGACACATCATTTCATGGATGGTCACCATATGTTCCTTATATATGGAACACTCATCATTGTAATAATATATTGAATATATCTCATACAAAGAAAAACAACATGGTATCAAAGCGGGACTGGGCTTGATTCCCTCACGGGAGGGTCCAGTGAGATGAAATGGGAGGGTCCAGTGAGATGAAATGCATGAGTGCCTATGACTGTGGGGTCAACTAATCTTCCTCCTCCTCAGATGAGAAAAGTGAGAGCAGGGGAGTCATATTCATGGAAGACAGATTCATTCTGGTCAGGATCCATTTGGGGAAGGAATGGTTGTGTCTTCAATTCCCAAGGGATCGAAGGCTGCGATTCCAATGATTGTGGAGGAAATCTGCAATGAAAAGACGTGAGTCATATAATGGCAATCACAAAATTGGATTTCGAACTTCTGGGATGAATAGAAAATCTAGACACATATTCCGTTACGTTTGATAATGGTTACAATCTTCCAAATTTTTGTGGTTCCAAGCTATGTTGCCAATAATATGAGTAGTTATTGCCCCAACGAGTCCATGGAGTGCACAGCCAATGCGAATGTCGTGTGCCCAAAAAATTTGCAAGAGAAGAAGAAAGGGAACGTAGTTATTGCGTGGAACGGTCATTACGATGGATATTTGTCGAGTTTTCCCACCTTCAACAAGGCATTTTAGAAGGCCTGGTCTCCCTTTTTGCATTTCTTGTTTATCTAGAAAGACTCGGATTCCATGTAAACATAGGGTACAATATAGATGGTCGACGAAGCCCTTCTTCACTTCAGGGATTTTGTGTATGCAATCACTAATTGGGCGTATGCCATCGCCGATTGGGTAATGGAGAGCTTTTGTGGTTGCTGCAAATCGCAAGAGAGGAGATGAGTTTCAGAAATTTTGGGAAACTGTAATGAAAGAGACGAGATGAGTTTCAGAAAATTTGGGGAAAAGTGTAATGAAAGAAAATATATTGCCATTCGAACGTTCCCCTATAACGCTTACCGTGCTATAATGTTCCAACATGTTTGATCTTTTAAAGCGTAGATGGTATCCATGTTTAATTCCACATGAATATTATCTTCATAGTGAACGTGGGCCCCACCACATGAAGACTCTCTTTGAGTGTGTGTGGGCCCCACCATGTGCAGTGCTTGGATCTGCTTCAAGTCTAAGCATTGTGTGAAAACTATTTGAGGGTGTGAGTGACTCTTATAAATAATAAAGGTTATGTGGAGGAATCACTGAGAATTGAAGCACTAGTTTGCTGAGATGAGGGTTCCACCAAATATGTAGTGAGAGGAGTTGGGACAACTTCATTCCAACTAGAGTCTGGAACCCAAACATTGGTTTCACAGGGGAACCTTGATATGTCTTAGACATGTGTTCCATGAGGGAACCACAAGATGTCTAGTATGGACACAGTTCATGAGTGAAGCATGAGGTTGGACACTTCGGGATATTTGGGTGTCTAGTATACATTCATGTACTCAAGGAGAAAAGGATCAAGCTAGACCCTTCAGGTAGAAAGGGTACATTTTTGGGGTACAATGAGTCTTCGAAGGCATACCAGGTCTACATCCCTGGTTAGAGACATATTGAGCTCCAGTTGATGTTCGCAGAGATATTGCAGCAGGTTGGAAGAGACCTACATGGGATCGTCAGAATCTGCATAAGGCAGAAGGATATGCATCCCCTCGCGATACCTTCCGAGTGAGCAAAAGACCTTAGCTATATTCATGTCATGTTGCAGTTATGAGCCACATCATTCATTTTTTAGCCTTCATGTTATGAGGAGGCAACTAGTCATCCAGTATGGAGAGATGTCATGATGGAGGAGTATCAATCCATCATGAAGAATGATGTGTGGGATATTGTTTCGAGACTTTAGGGGAATTCTGTTGTGACTTCCAAATGGATATACAAGATCAAACACATAGTTGACAGGACCATCGAGAGGCACAAAATGAGATTTGTTGTTAGATGATTCTCTTGGGTGGAGGGAATAGATTATGAGGTGACATTTGCTCCTGTTGCTCGATACACTTCTATCCGGATGATTATTTCCATTGCATCATCCATGGGTTGGAGATAAAATCAGATGGATATAAAGACAACCTTTCTCGATGAAGAGATTGAGGAAGAAGTATACATCGAGCAGCCAGATGGTTTCGTGATACATGAGAAGGAGTCTCATGTGTGCAGGTTGAAGAAGGCCTTGTATGGACTCAAGCAACCACCTCGAGCTTGGTATGCGAGGATTGATGGAAACCTGATGATTTTGGGCTTCAACAAAAGTGTTGTCGATCCCATCATGTACTACAAGACTATTAATGGTGAGTCCCTGATTTTGGTTCTCTACGTTGATGATTTATGCCTCATTGGTACAAAAAGCCTTATTGCTGAATGCAACTGTGTGTTGGCCTCTGAGTTTGAGATGAAGGACTTTGGTATGATGCACTACTTCTTGGGACTAGAGGTGTGGCAGAGAATTGATGAGATCTTCATGAGTCAGGGGAAGTATGCAGTTGAGATATTGAAGAAGTTTGGGATGTTGAACTTGAAGCCCGTGGCTACACCAATGGTGATGAATCTAAAGAAACTAAGTGTGTCTTCTTTTGATTCTGATGAAATTGATCTGACTCTGTTAATTGATGTATTTGGTTAACACCATACCAAATATTTTCTATGCAGTGAGTGCACTTAGCCAATTTATGATTTAGCCGAGATAGACACACTGGATTGTTGTGAATCATGTATTGAGATACTTGCGAGGCACAATTTGACATGGTCTGAGATATACTTCCAGTATTGATATGATATGGCAAGAATATATTGACTCTGATTGGGCAGGGAGCGTAATGGACATGAAGAGAACTTCTGAGTGTTGCTTCACTTTGGGATCTGCCATAGTTTCCTGGTGTAGTAGGAAACATACTTTTGTGGCTTTGAGCACAGCAGAAGCAGAGTACATTGCATTAAGTATGTCAGTCTGTGAAGTAGTGTGGCTTCGCAAGCTCCTTGCAGATTTATCCGAACATGTGTTGGATTCCACCATTATTCATTATGGTATCCAAAGCTGTGTGAAGATATTAGAGAATCTAGTGTTTCATGACAAATCGAACCACATTGAGATTAAGTACCATTACATCCGAGACATGGTGCAAAGGAAGGAAGTACTAGTGTTGTACCTTCCTACAGATGAGCAGGTTGTTGATGTTCTTACCAAACCAGGACAAAGTTCAAGTACTTCCATGACAAACTTGGCATGGCAGAGAATGCCTCCCTCGCTGAGATGGAGTGTTGATGTTTGCAGCTTCCCGAGACATTCTCTAGATCTTAATCATCTGTGACTGAGTTGAGTTGATCTGTGATGACACTTATCCGAGAAGGGATAAGTGGGACACTTATCCGAGAAGAGATAAGTGTGTTTGGGCTTATAGCCCAACGTCCCTTGTGGAGAGCACATGAGGACACGTCCCATGTAGAGATCACATGAGGACATGTCAAGGGAGTTGACCCTTGATGTCACACACCATGGGAGTTGACCCTAGTGTTTCTAGAGGGTGTAGCCTCTATAAGTCCACATGGGAGTGCCATGTGTGACAAACATTCTCTAGATTGTGCTCCTCTGTGAATTGAGTTGAGTTGATCTGTAAGGACACTTATTCGAGAAGAGATAAGTTCATTTGGGCTTATAGCCCAACGTCCCATGTGGAGAGCACATGAGGACATGTCAAGGGAGTTGACCCTTGACGTCACACACTATAGAG
>SNQJ01S0002469.1:60451-75013 GCA_010110895.2 Picea sitchensis
CTGGCCACATAGACTGCGTGTCTCTGGACAATAGTTGTGTACTACTATGGAAAGATACCTCCCTAGCTAAGAGGGAGTGTTGATGTTTTAACATCGGGCAAAACTTCTTCTATATTGGGCTGTAAACCAAGGGAGATAGGATACATTTATCATAAAGGTGCACTTGTGGTAAATGGGCCTAGACGTAGTCCTTCCTTGATCATGACAAGGAATAATATGGACTTGAGGTGCTTGAAGTGCTTTCCACATGTCAGTTAGCATCAAGCTAACATTCACTCACATGTGTGTACTTGTGGTGAAAGATCATGGTGCGGTCTTTGTCTTAGTCATGATGATTTGATGACTCAAGATGTTATATACTATTAATGCGGATCTAGAGTGAGCCTCATCTCAGAGAGAGTCAATTGGCTCAAAAGGGAGAGCCGCATAAGGAGTTTCTCCTTGGTTCAGGTGGGAGAGAGATGTCTCCCAAGACTAACATACAAGTGTCGTGAGTCTAGGATGAAGTTTGTATACTTCAGAGACAAGCTTGGCATGATGCAAAATGTCTCCCTCATTGAGAGGGAGTGTTGATGTTTGGACAACATCTGGAAGACATTCTCTTAAATAAGAATTAATAATATAATTATTGATTATTAAATATCATATATAATAAGTAAATTATAATAATAAATAGTTACTGATTATTCAAGGGATGCATCCTTTCATGGATGGTCACCATGTGTTCCCTATATATGGAACACTCATCATTGTAATAATATATCGAATATATCTCATATAAAGAAAAACAACAACATCCCCTTTGAAACTAAATGCAAACAATTTCATCATATCATCTCCATGAACAAGGTCAATGCTCAAACTGAATTTAATGAAATATGAGATATTTAACATGATCGAATCATCACATCCATAGAAACTTGGAATTGCTCTTGTAACTACATTAGGATTTTCATTAGGAAACCCCTAGATATTGGAAAATCAAAAGGAACATACCAATCGACTATCCATGGAAGCAATTCCATTTTCTCTCTTTTCTTGTAGGTATTCAATACAATGCTGAAAATGAAATCTAATGTGAACAATGATCATACCTTATACCAACACCAAGATGAGCTTTTCTTCTAGATCCTTCAAATTGATGGATGCGCTCCTCTCTACACGCAACAATGTCTTCAAAAATTGTAAGGAACAAGGGCTTTTTCCCTTCATGGAATCAGCATGTGAGAAGGAGATATTCAATAAAACACTCTCATAAATATGTCATGAAGCAAAGTCTTCAAATTTCCTAGGTGAGTGGACTTTGTCCAATGATGCCAAAATGTTATTGCTTGAATTGTACTTAATGATAAAATCCCTAATTCACAAGGAACAACTCAAGGGGAAACTATTAGGACGGTCACCGCTATCACCTCAATGACTATTAGGATTACTAAGGCCAAGCAATGAGGCACAAGTTGAAGTTGAGAGTAGCCTCAATAAAATAGAGTTTTGGGGTTTTTATGGTTTTAAAATAGGTGTTGGAAAGATGTAGACATCGTTTCCAAATCCAACAAGGGCAATGGATTCAAGGTGAATAAAATGGCTTATGAGGTCAAGAAGAAACTCTCTTAAGAATTGGTTTATTTCTTTCACGGATTAAGGCTTAGAGATTAGAACCAAAAGGAAGAGTAATCCTTCACCCAATCAAGATTAATAATGGATGTCAAGGTCAACAAGAAGGGAACCTTGCAAGTTTTAAACATTTATAGTATAACAATACACACACATATTCTTTAAAAATTAGAAAGGAAAACAATAACATTCACTACAGTGCTAAAACATTTACCCTGGAAACCCTTAACCAGGAAAACTAGCAAAATGTTTAGAGCCACACCTCTAACTCTCATTGTATTAACTTCGCCATTTACAATACAATGTATATGATTATGTTGCTTCCAAAACCCTAATATGTTTACCTAGATTATATTCCTTGACTAGAATTACATTACAATGGGCCAAAATACCATTGGTCGAAAAACACCAAAAACAACCCAATTTTTTTTTTCAAGGGCTTTGCCCCCAAACTTCCAAGCAAGGGAGGGTTTTCAGGGCCCTCCTGCAATCCCCTTTGCTCCCAACACAATGTACAACACATGAGGTTAATTGTGAAAAGAATATAACACATACCCAACAAACCTTAATGGAAAAACCTTCACCAACAAGATTAACTATGGTTTGATGGAATTACTTAATACTTTTGCTAGGGAACCAAAGGAAAAACAAAGCAAGGTACCAAATAGTCATCGAACCAACAAAGGAAGAAGGAAGGAATTACCCTAGAATGTGTCCTTCCCAAGTGGTAGATTTACCCCTCAAATGGATCGATCTTGGAAGCTTGTAGAAGACTTGAGCATCTCACCATTAATCCTTATGCACAAAATAAGAACCAATATAGAGAAGCTTCAAGAATTGAAAACAATCATCCACAAAAAAAGAACCCTTTAAAAACCATATTCTCCAAGAAAGATATCTCAATTAAGCTCAAAGGAGTGACATATCCAAAAATCCAACCATGATTACAAATGAGGAAGGGCATCTCTTTATATAGAGTGATGCTCACCTTCCTTTACAATAAAATAATATTATCCCATGAAAGATCCTTAGATCTAGGCTATGGAGGAGTAAAACACAATTTCCTCCAAATAACTAGTCTAAAATACAAAGAAAAATAAAGTGGTCAAGCCACATGTACAATGATCAAGATGAACTAATCCCAAAATAGAGGGGTGTCTCCACTAAAGAGGAAGAAAGTGGCTCCAAGGTGCAACGTCTAGCTTCCAAAGGCTTCAAAAGGGGTGATCCTCAACCAATTTCCTTCAAGCATGCAATTAGACCACCCTAGGTCTCCTCCAAATGAGGATGTATGACCTCCAAGGTGAAACGTTCCTCTAAATCATAAGTGAAACCCCTCAAGAGGGGGTAACCCCTCCAAATTAGCTCCAAAAACCATGTGTGAGGCTTGGAAGGTGTAAAATGATTCCTCAAAAGTGAAGTGAAACCCCCTNATCTCAATTAAGCTCAAAGGAGTGACATATCCAAAAATCCAACCATGATTACAAATGAGGAAGGGCATCTCTTTATATAGAGTGATGCTCACCTTCCTTTACAATAAAATAATATTATCCCATGAAAGATCCTTAGATCTAGGTTATGGAGGAGTAAAACAAAATTTCCTCCAAATAACTAGTCTAAAATACAAAGAAAAATAAAGTGGTCAAGCCACATGTACAATGATCAAGATGAACTAATCCCAAAATAGAGGGGTGTCTCCACTAAAGAAGGAAGAAAGTGGCTCCAAGGTGCAACGTCTAGCTTCCAAAGGCTTCAAAAGGGGTGATCCTCAACCAATTTCCTTCAAGCATGCAATTAGACCACCCTAGGTCTCCTCCAAATGAGAACGTATGACCTCCAAGGTGAAACGTTCCTCTAAATCATAAGTGAAACCCCTCAAGAGGGGGTAACCCCTCCAAATTAGCTCCAAAAACCATGTGTGAGGCTTGGAAGGTGTAAAATGATTCCTCAAAAGTGAAGTGAAACCCCCTTAGGGTCCTCCAATGTGGGTGCATGAGTCTTCCAATGAGAAAAGGCTCAACAAGCAATGAAATAACCCTCCAAAAGTGGATGACCTCTTAAAATCAACCCCTAGATGCTACATGTGAAGTCAACAAGGTGAAATTATCCTCCCCAAAACATGCCAATCACTTCCTTGAGTCATGGGATAACCATGGACACCCACAAGTGATAAATAAAGCACCCAATGTGATCTCCAATGTGGAAGTCCCCTCAAGTTAGGTGATACATGCCTCAAAATATCAAGGAGAGAGATCCAAAATCTAGAATGTGGCATGGCATGAGAAACCCCGATACATGAAGAATAACTCAAAATAATTTTGACCAATGTATTGGGAACTCATGACTGTAGCCAATGTAATGCTCAAACCCTTGGGAACTTCAACAAAGGTGCATGCATCGTCAATCATGCCATTCCATGATCAATCAACCTATCATCAAAATCTCATCAATGTCCATGAAACCAAACAAATATCCCAATTGTTCAAAGCTCTTGGTGATGAAAATCACTAGAGTAATATAGAAATTTGTTAGGATTACCCTTAAGGGCTAACATGCAGTAAACAACCAATACAATGTTTAATTAAACTATAAAGGTTTACACTCTCCACTCCTTTGTCAAACCGTAACACTTTATGAGTTTGCCATTTTCCCATGTATTTGCCACTTGTGAATCTTATTTGTTTCGGATGAATCAAAATTCATTGTGTTTAGCATGAGGTGAATTTGTCTCATTCATCACCTTTTCAATAAGTCGTAGGCTAAATATTCTACGAAATGAGAGATTTTTCCTGGGACATTTGCCTGAAATTTGGTGAGAAATTGTTAGATTTGTAGATTTGAGTGATTATTTCTGTATAATCTTAGTTTCCCAGGGGTTTTTCAGCCTGTTGAATCCATTTCTGAACAACAAAAAATAGTGGTTCGTGTAAATTTATATCATCGGATTCCGACAAAAAAAAAACATTTCGTAGAATAGCTAGACAACGCCTTTCAATAATGATTTTTCACATGCGGTTTACATAAACAACCATTTCATAAATTATTTTTCATGAATGGCCATTTCATATATGCTTTGGATAATTGCCAACCCATATTTATTCTTTGTTGAATTGGGCATTGTGTCATTTGAGGGTTGTATAACCACCAAAGAGTAAATCATTTCCCTAGAGGTTGATGTCAATTGAGATGTTGGTTGTTTACTTGAGTCATGATAGAGTTTTTTAATGACCTACAATATGGGATTAAAGAAACCGAATCCCAAGATCACTTACACATACAACATACTCTCGTGACCATATATATATATAACCACCAAAGAGTAAATCATTTCCCTNTATGAATATGATTCTTGCATGGTTGTCTAGGAGTGTCATGATTACACATTCTGGCACTGAGTGCATCGTTTATTTTTATTGACCATAGATAACACTAATTGCTTCGATAGTTTCTTGCCAAATAGGTTTAGAGTATTGGATTTGAAATGGATGTGTGTTGATATAAAGTTGTGATTAACCATTTAGACTTCCATAGGTTGATATGTTGTTGGAAACTAAAGAACCATTACTTAAATCCTTTGACTGAGCCTTGATCATAGCACCACAAGCAAACAAGTCAAGGCCACAATGAAACTAGAAACAAAACCATTCTTTCTACCTGCCTAGTGATATACAACATAGAAACCAACTCAACATCCTGATTATTATTGGCATTGTTAGTCAGTTGTTTATGTGCAAGTTACACCCAAGAATGGGCCATTCTAAAGACAAAGATCTTTGCATAAGACTAAGAATAAGGATCACATTACAATTTTGCACGGATCCATGTTGGTGAAGTGAGTGGGCTATAAGTTACATATCATATGGTATTGGAGCATGAGTGGAATGGATAAACAATAACTATAGCTATTGTCTTTCACCAATTGTTGATGAAAATAAGTTTTTAAACACATATAATCGAAGCATCACTTGCAATTCCTCATTACCACCATTAACACACTAAGAGCAACAATTACCGACAAAGGCAATTTGTTGTGCATAATTTCTCATATTTCACACTATGAATATAAAATGAAATTTAACACAATAGTAAAATCAAACATAGCCAAACATGAAGATTTTACCCTAGAAACCCAAATGGGAAAACCGACATTCAATGGTTGCTTAGTCTATTTCGACAATCTATATTTACGATGCAATTCATGGCTCTATGACCATTAAATAATTCACATAACTTATTCTCCTTTGCAAGCTCTCCTCCTGACGCAGACCCCCCTACTCTCCCTCGAGGTTGCTCGACCTCCCGGTCAAGGATCGTTAAATATTCTCGAGCTAGATTAGCTCCTTGGGACCTTACTGGTATCAAACTCAATCCAACACAGACCCTATTATTACCCTCAAGATTTTCACGATCATGATATGATCGTTACCAATTTTCCAATCGATCGACGATTCCCAGTAATTATGGGCTGCCAACCTGCTCGCCCTTTATCGAAGAGTTTTGTCCCCGCAATCAGAAAAATGCTCACCCAATCTCGATTCAATTGTGGTCGTTGATCCCCTATCCCAACAAGATCAATAACGCTAGCGGATAGTGGGCTGCGAACTAGCACGTTCGCTAATTTTTCCTCTGCTCCCCGCAATGATTCCCCACCGTCGATTTTTCCGTTCTCAGATCGACGGTTATCCGCGGTCCTTCTTTCTAAGCACCCTTTTCCAAATATCACACTAACGGGCACTAGCTCCTTCTTCGTGTGTGACCTTGGCTATGACCTGGGCTAAACCTCCTAAAGCGCTTCGGACTTTTGGCTTCGGCAAAATCCGGGAACACTTCTCCACAAATCCCTGGAGTTCTAAACTTGCGGAGCGCTGAATCCACGACGGGATCGACGGTCCATAAACCCTGCTCAAATCAACAATTATGAGTGACTTCGAGAGTTTGGGCTTCGACCATTCTGTCTACTCCAACACCTTACACTTCCGAAGCACTGAACTAACGGAGGTAATATCCACCCTCCACGTGTCTCCCTCAAATAGATGGTTGTGATCTCCTTCGACCTTCAGGACTTCGGGAGTTTGTCACACTCCACGAACGAAACCTTCCGAAGTGACTTTCCCTGAAGTCTGAGATCTATTGACATGTATCTCCTGGAAACCAACGGCCTGGATCTATTTCGACCTTCGTCTCTTCGACGATTTCGCTTTCTCCTTGTCCACAAAACTTTCGAAGTGCTCTCGCTCCGGAGTCGTGGATATTGCGCCACCTGTCCCTCTGGACGATCCCTAGCCTCTTCAGGACTTCAATGAATCCTTGCTCCTATGTGCATGCAGAGACTTAAAACTCGTGTGCTTTCCCAGATGCAACGATCCCGCTTCCTCTTAGATGAATCTTAGCCGATGACTTGTGAAATATTCAAAGCTTCAATCCATTTGAAGATTTCTCCCCGCTGTCTCTCCTAAGCTTTATCTCTTGGACCCTTTGACTCCGCAGAGGGCTTACTCCAACACTTAGTCGAATTTCCAATCTGTGCACTCCTTGCAACGGATTCCTATGCAAGACTTAGCTTCTTGCGGGTGATTATGCACACCTTGAAACAATCTCTTTGCACTCCTTGCAAATGGAAGTTTCACGCTATCTCTTCTGAGCTTCTGAGTCGAAACAAACTCCGTCAATGCACTCCTTGTGGACTGTATGCACCCCTTGCATAAACTCAATGGAGAAAAACAATTGAAACTTATCCAAATACTTCACAGTTTCATATACTCAATAACATAACTCATCCATTCATGAAAACAAAAAATAACAAGGAACTGTAAACAGTAGCAACACCATGCATTGGATCAATTTTCCTCTGTTATATTCATTCAAATGTAAATGGATACAACTATGATAAAACAATAACTAAAAATTCAGCAACAACTAAATCGCAAAAATCTCCTCCTAATTTGCAGCAGCCTCATTCGGGCATACAACACCTCTATTTATCCTAGAGGGCTCCTAGGGTTCCCTTCGACTACTCGTATTCTCAAAAAAAACTAACTACTACTTAAGTTCCATTACATTAAAGTCTAGGAGTGAAAGTCCCAGATCACTCGTGATCATTCAACTCCCAAGCATTTGATCTTCTTCAGTTTTCAATCAGTTCAAAAAAAAGATTTGCAGGAAACGCCAGCGTTAAGATTCTTAATTGATTCAAAGGCGCGCTAAGGCGCTGAGTTATCTCTCCACGTGTGCTTGTTGACGATGCTCTTGCATCACCTCCTTGCCAAATGACCTTTAATAATGAAAGTAAAAGAAGAAATAGGGAGAGTTGGGGTAATGAGAAGGCCAACATGCTCAACCTTTCATTTCCCATTCCTTAGTCGTGTCTCTCCTATTTTAATTTTCTATTTTGTTTAATTCATGTTTTCTTCTCCCTTGTCTTGTTCCACTTTACTTTGCATTGTCTTTTACATAGCTACTTACCTTCCTTAGTTGTTGATTTTCCTTAGACACCGAGGCTTACAACCATTGCTTCGTGTTTGGATCCATTTCAAATCAACCTTGGGCCATTTTATTATTATTGTTATGTTATTATTGTCACTATGGGTCGGCTAGACTCATTATTTATAATTGTACATAGTCATGTGCTAAGAAGATCTAGTTTTAGAGATCATTAATAATTATTTGGAAACATAAAGTGTAAATGAGGTTGTTCCCTTGAAGTGGCATTATTATTCATTCACCTTTTATCATTCTCAAGGCCCGACATCACTTATTCTTTCTATTTTTATGCTATTTAGGGTATTTTATCCATACTTGTGTTGGGTTCTTCACTTGAAACATGGCATAATATTTCTATTCCCAATGAACCCACTCTTATTTCCCCTGTTATGGCATCATATATCTCTATATATTAATAGTCAATTCATAGACTTTATATTTCACTAACTTCATCATATGTTGTGGTGACATCACCACATGACACAAAATATTTTATCCATAACAGTGTTGGGTGTTGGGTTCTTCACTTGAAATATAGCATAATCTTTCTATTCTCAATGAACTCACTCTCATTTCCCCTCTTATGACAACATAGCTCTCTATATACTAATAATCAATTCATAGACTTTATATTTAACTAACTTCATAATATGTTGTGGTGACATCACCACATAACATTTATAAAATAAGAAAAAAGAACATAAATCAAGTCTGAAGTTAACACTGATTTCCATATGTTGTGGATGGGCATGTGTGGAGGGAGCAGGTTTCATGGTAGAACCAAATTTTCAAATTCTCACTAGGCAGAAAACTCAGGAGGAGCACATTCCATGGTTTCTGCATTGTTTTGTTTTAGAAGGTTTCTAGCTAATGTGGTAACCGGTTTGGATGGCGAGTTCTCTGTATTTTTTAGTTTAGATTTTCCCTTAGCTACCCTATGTTTAGCGATTTCACTATGTCCTTTCTTCCTTTTTAGCCTTCTGGTTTTTCCTAGTGCATCCAGAATTGACAGGCACACAAAATGCTTTTATTGCGTTTGTAAGTTGATGTCTCGTCAAAGCTTCTTTGTTGTCAATCTCTGGATTATCACCATCTTGGAGTGCCACATCTTACCCGGATCGATGGTTAATACTGTCTCTTTGTGGAGCCTTTAAGGTTTGGTGTATAGTTAGTTATGGATGATGAGGTCAACTATCCCTCGGGAGGCAAAGGCGGAGATCCTTGGGATCATCCGACTTTCATCTCAACGGTTGATGCCTTATGTAATAATCACGTTAATAACTCCATAATTAATGCTTCAACAAATGCTCCATCAACCTTTTAGTGGACATCTTATCGTTCTTCCTCCACTATTCCAAAGCTAGCCACTCTACCTGATACAACTTATGCACAGGTTCACAAGGAAACTCTGTGGGTTTCTGGAATCACACTGAGGGTCGAGAGAGACCATGGCCTAGCCTCTAAGAGTAGTACTTTCAACACTATTTCAAAAGTGGCATCAAGGTCTTTTGTAAAGAATTCGAACCAGTTTAAGGTTTCCCCAGAGGAACCTGGAAGTGGTGTTGTGGGGAAGAAACACTCAACGAAGTTGCCTCCAAGAGTGTGGAAGCCAAAAAAATCCAAGCGCACGATGATCCTGGGGATGGATATTGGGCTTGAAGAGTCATGCTCTCTCGCCTTATGCGCGCTGGTAGGTAGACTTTCTTATCAACATTTCTGTAAAAGCTCATTAGTGGAGTGGATGAAGGACACCTGGGAACCCTTTCTGGGTTATTCATCGGTGCTCCTTACACTACCGAGGGGATGGTTTGGGTTTGTTTTCAAATCACCAAATGATTCAACAAGGATTCTAGAGAATTTATGGGTATTTGAAGGCGGAAGCCTTATGTTGAAGCGTTGGAGGTTAAAATTTGATTTTAGTTTTCGACATCTTTGGGTTTTACTGCCTGGGTTGCCTTTACCGTTGTGGAACAAAAAATCCATGGAGACTATAGGAAATACATTGGGTCACTTCATTAAACTTGATGAGGAGTCATTTGTTTCTAGCGACTGTCGGATGGCAAAGATTCTTGTGGAAGTTGATGTGCATGGGGGTCTATTGGATAATATTGATATAGAATGGCACGACATGGTTATTTCACAGAGGCTAGACTATCTTGGGGTATCGTTCCGTTGCACCCAGTGTAGACAGACTTGTCACCTTAAAAAACATTGTCAGCTACCTTTTGGTGTACACACTATTGAGCCACACATGGAGGATACTGTTACAAATGGATACCCAACGGAGGTGGAAACACTGGAGTAGAGCTACTATCCGGGTACGGGGGATATGGATGGCTCCTCAACTATGCTATCAACCTTTGTGGGTAAGTTGCGACATTACGTCCCTACTCTGTATTATTCTTTGTCTGCGTGGGAATAAAATCATCTAGATACTATTTTTTCAGAGGTTTCCAAGGAAAATGGGGTATTGAATTATTCTGAGGCTCGGGTTAGTAAGTCAGAGGCACACTTGTCACACTCAGAACCGACTATGCCACCCTTGGCACATTTTGAAAAGAGTTGGATACATCCTACACCCTCTGTTTCTACGTCTCATCCTACCATTGACCATGATGAACCCTTACAATATAATGACTTTACCCTTCTCCTGGGTTATGGATAACCTGAAGTTAGCATCCACTCCTTGGATAGAATTCTATCAGACTTAGTCCCGGCCTATAGGGAGGTAAACAACCATGTTCCCATCCCAACTTTTTTAAGGAAAACATATGTGGCTTCAAGGGAACCTTTCTCCTTGGAACTTGACCCTTGTGCTACGGAGGCCACGACCGACAAAAAACTAGCTTGGTCTCGGGGTTTAGGGCTCGAACTATCCCCTATAAAGACTAGAAGTTCTCGTAAATGAGCAAGGATAGATTCTTTGACACCTTCTTCCTCTTCTCTTTCTACTATCGACCAGGGGGCGCTTAGAGACATCAAAGCCCTCACTAGGGCCAAATCATGATCATTCTTTCTCTAAACATAAGAGGGGTAGGAGGACCCCTTAAAATGGCCTCTATGGAGAGACTTCTTTCAAAGACTACACCCGATATATTCTTTCTTCAAGAGACACTAACTACTGATTTGAGGGCTCAGGATTTTATGTTTTCACTAAAACTAGACTGGATGTCATGTGCCGTTAGTTCAGTCGGAAATTCGGAGGGCCTGCTGGCATCTTGGGATCCTCGTATTTTTGTTTTCTCTTTGGTTCTTACCTGCGGCAACATTCTCTTGACAGGTTCTGGTGTTGTTGATAAGAGGATCTTGTCTCTACTAAATGTTTATGGTCCATGCAAGGAACGAAAGACTTTATGGAGAAAACTTGCAGATATAGGACTTTTAGCTTTCAATGACTTAATCTTGGTGGGAGATTTACATTTTACACTAAATATTGATGAGATATGGGGCACAGTTGTTGTGATGGTTCCATTGGCTCCTTTTTTTAAAGAAATTTTTGATGATTATCCATTGGTGGACGTGGCACCGGCTGAGCTGGTTTCGACGTGGCACAACGATAGGATTGGGGAATCAAGTATTTCTAAAAGGCTCGATAGATTTTATGTGTCTGAAGATTTGATAGGCCCATATTTGCAGTATAGATTGTGGGTGGAACCTACCTATATATATGACCATGCTCCTATCTTATTGCAACTTGATATTGGCACTCCAAAGACTAAGCATTCCTTTAAATCCAATCCAGTCTGGTTAAGAGATGAAACCTTTGCTGATTTAACTAGAGAGGTCTGGTTGGATCAAAGATTTGAATTAATTGTAGGATCTCAGAGAATATTGGTTGAGAAACTCTCGCTTCTTACAAATAGGGTAAAATCTTGGTCGAAGGTTAAATTAAAAAGGGAACATGAATTTTTAACAAATTTGGAAATAGAATTGGAAAATTTTTATAGACAAAAAAACAATGGAATTACAAATGATGTATTAGAGCAACATGGCAGGCAGATGGAGGCAGATCGCAACAAAATTTTATTGGAGGAAGAAGAGAGTTGGAGGCAGAAAAGCAGGGCAATCTAGATAAAGAGCAACAACAAAAACACTAAGTTTTTTCATAAATTTGCAAGTTATAGGAGGAACAAGAAATATCTTTGGGAAATTAGGGATGAGGATGGTAATGTTCACACTGGTCAGGAAGCTATAAAAAAAGAAGTTGTCTCCTATTTCCATACATTTTTTAAAGATCAGGGGTAGACAAATTTGAAGGATCAGTTAGCGGCTATCAGTCTGTATCCAAGGATTGTACAGGAAGAAGAATTATTTACATTAGAGCGGGTTGTTACTATGGAGGAAATATTGGAGGTTTTAAAAGGATTTGCCAAAGACAAGAGTCTCGGCCCCGATGGGTGGACAGTTAAATTCTTCCTTTTCTTCTTTGATATGGTTGGTCCTGACCTTCTAATGATCTTTGAGGAAACTATAATTTGAGGTGAAGTCATCAGACCGATCAACTCTACCTTTCTTGCATTAATTCCAAAATCTCACCGGCCTTCATCATTCTCTGATTTTCGTCCTATTGCCTTATGTAACCTCTGTTATAAGATTATCACAAAGAAAATTGCGCGATGTATCAGACCATATCTGATCCAGATGGATATCAGTGGACACCCACCTTTTCCAACTGGCTCAAAACAACTTTCTGACATTTTTGGCAATTTACTATTTTTAACAGTTTTTACTTCCGGGGCCATTTTGAGGGCCTAAATGAAGGTTTTTTGGTATCGAGCTCCTCAATGATAGCTAAAGGCATATTGAGCCCCCAAAATGAATCTCCTCGATGATACCTTTCCAACGGGCTATCACACGCCTAAAACAGAGATCGTATGCAAAAGTTACGACCCCAGGAAGTTGATGTACTAGCTTACCCAAACGGGGCCCACATGACTTTTGGCGCTTCATCTCCTAGGGTTAGGTTTTTGGATGTTTAGGGTTTTGGAAATTCTTGCTTATTGTAAAAAGGCCTTCAGAGCCTCATTGTAACCTTCTTCTTGCGAATGCGCACTGCCGTCACATCTCTTCTCAGAGATAAGCCGCCACCATTCCAGCAAGCTTGTTTCCGCTGCATTTTACAGTTTCAACTTATTTCGTTATTGAATAGAAAACCAGTTTTACTGTATCTCTGTTATTTTGTGTTTAGAACCTGTTAATAATATGTATTCATTTCGTTCTACTCATAAAATTTGGATCAGTGGTATCAGAGTGGTCTGCTCCTTGNCTCTGTTATTTTGTGTTAAGCACATGTTAATAATCTGTATTCATTTCGTTCTACTCATAAAATCCGGATCAATATCTCTCTCGGGCACTGTCCGAGGAACAGTTGGGTTTCCTCAAGGGCCGCCAGATTCTGGACGCAATTGGTACAACACATGAGTGTCTTCCTAGCATCAAATCAAAGAAACTCCAGGCGATTATTTTGAAATTGGATCTAAAAAAGGCATATGACTGTACGAATTGGGATTATCTAAGATTGTTGCTAATACATTGTGGTTTTGGTCATCTTATGTCCAAATGGATTATGGGTTATGTATCTTCGACATCATTAGCCATCCTGATCAATGGATAAACTACTAAGTTCATGAATAGTGGGAGAGGATTATGCCAGGGGTGTCCACTCTCCCCACTCTTATTTATTCTTGCGATGGAGGGGTTGAGCCTATCACTAAAAAAGAGTCACATGGAAGGGAATGTGACGGGCATTAAAGTCTCTCGTTTGATAAGAATCATCCATCTCCTATTTGTGGACGATGTGATTATAATTTCCAAAACGGATGTCAATGAATGGCGGGAGATCCATTCAATATTATTCGCTTTTTGTAGTGCTAGTGGCCTGGATATCAACGCAAATAAGTCCACTTTTCATCATTATGGAGTTCAACAAGCCTTTCTAGATCAATTGAATGCTTTGTATCAATTTGGCAGTACAAGCTTGTCTGAGGGATTTAAATACTTGAGATATTTTTTAAAGCTTGACAGTTATAAGGTAGTCGATTGGCAATGGCTCCTGATGAAATATGAACACAGAATTTGTCACTGGTGTAATCGATTCTTATCTCTGGGAGGTAGATTCGTATTGATTAAAGTTGTTCTCGAAAGTCAACCGGTTTATTGGTTAGCTTTAGCTCACATACCTGCTACAGTCTTGAACAAGATCTGCGAGATGAACTTTTCCTACCTTTGGTCGGGTGCAAAAAATACATCTACTTTTCACTCATGCAATTGGGAATTAATTGCTATGCCAAAAAGGTATGGTGGCTGGGGAATTAGGAATATCTACTACTTCTCGAAAGCCTTAGTAACAAAATCACTTTGGCGCGGTTTAATGCATCTGGGGGTCTGGCAATGAGTATTGAAAGATAAGTATATTCCTCATACATCAGTGATAACTTGGCTACGCTTAGCGGACCTGCCGGTTCTTCC
>SNQJ01S0002469.1:103436-114909 GCA_010110895.2 Picea sitchensis
TTGTCCGAAGAATTGCTAGAGGACCGAGTTATTGGGTGCTGGGCGTGTGTTCATTGCTGCTGTCTGAATAATTGCTAGAGGGAGGAGTTTCCTTTGTTCTGGGCAGAGATTGCAAGTGGGGAAGTCGTTCTTATTACCTTGGGGGCGAAATTGCAATTGCTGACTGAGTTTACAGGCTGGGAACAAATCACATTTATCATGGTTTCTCTAGTTGGTAGCTGGGCACGATTTACCAATTGATTGGGGAGGTCGAATGCAGTGGTAAGCATCCACAAGACCATCGTATATCTGCTGGGCTGCTGCATAATCATTACTGGGCTAATTTCTTTGTGCACGGGCCTGTATAATCAGCTGAGAGTCGTCATATTAGACTGCCGCCAACAGAATTATATATATCAGCATTCTGGAACAGCAAAATAAATGCACCAGAGGTGATTTGTGGCCTATGAGAAGAAGGAACAAAGCAGCTGTCATATACAGCACTTTAATCAGCTATCTGATCGCTGCTTATATATATTTTTGGGGAACATGGGATCTCATCTATAAGTCTTCTGCCATAAAAGGGGAAGTCGTTGTCCCATATTCATTCTGCTGCTATCTATATCAGCTTGAGAGCAACCCACGACTTGATCAAACATTGGCTTGCTTTTTTGGGGTTTCAATATCAATCATAATTCTTGTCTTCACTCAGATTTGGTTTATGCAAGACGTGGCCTCAATAAGTCAAAGATAGAAGAATTGTATTTCCAATCAAACGAGGAGGATAACCTACAGCAATGATAGACCAGGTTCTTTAATTATTACTGTCTATTTCATGAGCATTATATTGTGTTTAACAGTCATCAATAATAAATAAAATGTCATATGCCTGGCTTTATATGATATGTCGTTAGAGTAATGTAAAGAATTCAGAAGTTAGACAGACTGTTATTTATAAGTGTTACATGTAATCATTGTTTTCATTATTGAAATTTGAAACCTATAAATTGGGCAAAATTCCTACAACAAACATAAGCTGGAATATTACATTTGTGCATGTGGGCATGCCTGCACATGCTTGTAGACTGAGAGTAGTCTGCTTTTATATAAGAAATAATGATGTTATGATAATTGAATAAGACTAATGATGGATTGTGTATTCAGGATAAATGTTTACAACATGATTGAAGATGTTGATGATGCTGTTGCTGCATATGGAAGCCATCTATATAAAGACAAATAGTCTGAAAAAATGCTTATCAAGTGGTTGGTGAAGGGAGCCTGCGAGCTTCTACAAAATTTCGGCTGATCAGGTAGCATCAAGAAATGTAATAACAACTATGGAGGTATGCACTTGGGTTGCTTATGATGCATAAACACTTAAGGAAATTGAGGTAAGAATTCCCTTAAGCAAAATTTGATAATTGAATAGATAAAAGGCATAAGGCCTTAAGTATGCAAATATTGTTTAATGTTTGAATGAAATCACGTCAGATTTAATAGCATGTCATGTTGGTTATGAGATCATACCAAGTCAAGTTAGGAGACATATTCCTACTATAACAACGATGCCAATAAAGATAGCAATGTGTGAGACCTTGTTGTAGTTGTATATTGAAGGGCTATTGCGCCACACAAATGCTTAATGGTCTTCTTAATTATAATTGATGTTTGGACTGCAACCTTGTTGCTAACACTGAAGAGCACTAAAGGATTATATTCTTGGTGTTGTGTATGGGTTGAAGAGGAGGGTATCCAAAAGATCGAACAAGTAATTGAGAAGAGTTTGGATGATGGTTTGAGGCATTGGCTAGACCTTCCAACTCACCATGGTGGAATACAAGATATTGATATGTGGTATTCCGGAGTCAATGCAAGGATGCATTGTGTGGATGTGGCCATGGGTATTGGCACATCAGTTTGTTGATAATGTTTGATTGCATCATGAAAATCTTGGTATGCTAGATAATGCATGTGCAAGGAATGATAGTTTCATTCCAGCAAATGTTGCAATGAGACAATAATGTAAATGAACACTGACAATTTGTTTGGCTTGATGAAAGTTGAGAAAATTGCAAAAAATATGGTCTTGGATATGGTAATGATGTAAGCCCATAAGGAAGACCGTTGTCTACTGCTGCAAGAGCTAAACATTTTGAGAATAAATCTCATGCTTGGTAAACTTGATTTTATATATGAAACAAATTTGGAAAATTAATAAGTAAAATTGCTATGATGATATCTCATGATGACTGTATGTGTGTGATACGGATGAGATGATGTCTATTGAAGCTAGAAAGCTTAGGAAGAAGACTATTGTTAAGACACGAGAACTCTATGATCACCGCAGGTTATGGATTGCCAGTGGAAGTTTGGTAATGAGTTGACACTCTCCTTGTGCAAGAACACCTTAGAAAATGATGGATCACTTGAGGGATTGTGTAGCAGCGAAGGGGATCCCTGAACCTGGAGGGTGAGGATGGCAAGGAAGAGACAGTTTAATAATGCCTATGGTAAGGTGGTTGGGATCATGAGGGTGTGTCGAGAACGGATAGTGAGCTGAATTCTTTCCCATGGCAACTTTGTGAAATAAAGCAATAACCATATAAATAAGTATTGGTTTACAATTGCAAAATTGTTTTGAATACATGATTATATTTTGGAGTGGAAAACTCTTGTGAATAAGATAATTGTTATATAATAATGACTATAACATGTATATTTTCTTAATGGCTGTTGTAGGAACTACTGAAAAATGGAACCATAAATTGAGTACCAAGAAAGAAGAGCATCAAAAGGAAATGGAGTTCAAGGGAAAAGACATGGAATAAGTAAAGTCTAGAGGACTTGTTGCAGCTCGGAAGAAGCAAAACAGAGCTGAAGATGCAACACGGAAAACACATTTGCAACTATTTGAAAGTTTGGAGATTCCATGATCACAGTTGGAGTTCCTGAAGCCACATATTTGAAACTTCCTAGTCGACCTTGTGCTGGAGCCTTGGAGAGAAGTGGTACAGCCTGAGGTACTGTGGTGCAGAGAAAGGGGTACATTGCCTTGTGTTGTGCAGGTTGAGAGAAATGAGCGCATGCTGGTTGGAATTGCTGTGGGAATCGACAAATTGTGAAAGTTGTTGCAACTAGGATTCCTGGAGCCGCATTTCTGATACTTCCTCGCTGTTTGTGCATTGGATCCTAGAGGGGAGTGATACAACCTGAGAGACTGCAGAGCAGAGAAGGGGCTACACTACCTTGAGTTGTGGAAACTGAGGGGAAAGAGAGATTGTTGGTTGGAACTGTTGCTAGAATTATAAAATGTAAAAATCATCGTGTATGGTTTTAATCTAAAGTGCCTATGTATATATGTACTGGTCAGGGTGCCTGCGTATATATGTTTGGGATGGAATGCGTTTGTGATATTAGGTCGGAGAGTCTATATGTTGATTAAAGGCTGAAGAGTCTGGCATTGTAATTGTGTGTACACCTGTAAGGTGTTGTGCACCGAGGACAATGTAAAAATAAGGGGGAGGGGATGTAACATCCCTAGTTTTAGTCCCCACAATTTATAATGTGTTTGTATAAATGTGATTTAGGTTGGTGAGCCGATATATTTGGGGCGGAGAGCACATGTTGATTAATATGGCCGAGGGCCGAATTGTATATTATGTACATTGAAATAATTAATAAAATAATAATTGATGGTTGCGATACGAGAGGGACAAAAACGATGGAGGGCTATGATTCCACAAGAAAGGGGGCTAAAGGGGGATCCAAAGGGAAACCCATGTCTTTTGCTTGAGTTAATGTGCCATTACCATATAATCCTACCTTTGAATTTTTAGACACTCAATCATTGAATTCATGTAAAGAGGGTGGGTGTGAGGACTCACATCCCATAGTTATTGGAAGCATGGGGCTGAAGTACAATCAACATTGGGGAGTGTGAGAGTCAACTTGCTAGGAAAAATGAGAAATTTGTATGGAAAAAGAGGACAATTTGGACATGCTGATTTTGGGGTATCAAGAGGGGAGCTAAGTACTGGGAAGAACACCAACGATGCTGTGCTTGATGACAACCATTATTGAGCTGTGTTTATGCTGAAATTGTGGCTGGTGTGCCTGTAAAAACGAGCTGTGTGCAATCATTTTCCTAATATGAGCAGATGCAGCATCAACAGTGAACACTATTCTAGATCGATGCAATGAAAAGAAGTTGATGAACTTAGAAACTTTTATGCTTTCCTTTTTGAGCTATGCTTATTCTGATAGTAAAAGCAATACCTACCTATACCTAGTTGCTATCTTGAGCGTCCATTGTAAGACTTTATAAGTTTCTAATTATTCTAGTTCTGAATAATCTGAATACAGAAGCTATTTAAGGACTACAAATTTCTTTACCCTTGTTAACGGAACCTTAACGATAATAAAATAGATGTGTCCTTCTCCCAGTTGTGAGCTTTTTTATTATTAAATAAATTCCAGAAGAGTCTGCAATCATTTTCGTAATAGCTGCAGCATCAACAGTTAGCACTAGTTTTAGATCAATGTGATCTAGATAAGTTGATGAACTTAAGCAAGCCCTCATTATATGGGATATCGATAAGTTTACATAAGCAGGCTTTCAACATATAGGATCTTGCCGAACACAATGAAGAAATGCAATGGAAGCTGACCTATGAGTTTTGTTCAAACAACTGAATTTGAATTAAGAAATAATGAGCAGTAAAAATGATTGCACAACATGAATTTGATTTACAAAATAATTTTTTAATGGAAAACCCCGGGAAAATCATATTTTACATGCCCTAAAGCCTAAAGGGAATAGAAAAAATGAAATGTTTCCTGAAAGTTAAGAGAATACTGCACAGCAATGATCTCTACTTTTGGTGTGCAAGTAAAGTTATATCTTTTCACGTTGTTTGAAACCTACCTGGTCTACAGGAGCTCTTTTCTTAGAATCAAATTGACAATCACATTGATTGGCTATATTAAAGTGGCGACATGTCTTCAGGGGTTGTGAAACCAGGTCTGAGCACTGAAAGTGCTTTGAATTAATCACTTTACCACATCCCGAAACATCCACCTTACTAAGTATGATGACTCGTAGGAAAAACTACACCGTTAGTTTCCAAACAGTACCAATTGTGAGAAAGCTCCTGTGTTTTATATATATCCATAAAGTCAGTAATAACCCCCACTAAAGCAACCTCCATCCTTGAAGCAGAAGCATTGGCTGACAACCCTCAAGAATTTCGCACCACAAAACACTGCAGATAAACTTGGTGGCTGTGGCTGTTTCACACAAAGATGCTTGATGATTCAAGCATGTCTTTCACGAGATAAGTGTGCTAATAATCTCAAAGCTATGGCTAGCTTCTTCTTGTGATGGAAAACAATATTCTCTTTCTACTAWTCCTCAACATTATTCAGTATGAAGTTTGTACTTACCCCATGCTCCATCTGTTTTAACTGTCCATCCAATCTCTCCATTTTTTGATAAWTTTTGTYCATTTGAGGATGAGATCTGTCTCCTACATGGAATTCGTGAACTMTGTGATTTATCTCAATCCAAATGCATGCTGGTTTTTTAATCACTCCCCTGTATTTCATCAATTTTCTCACATTTTCTACATCCTCCCACCTGCCACTGCTAGCATAAATATTTGCAAGCTGCACGTATGCTGCAGCATTTTGTGGTTCTAACTCTAGAAAGCTTTTCGCTACATGTTTAGCTAGCTCCAGATTTGCATGGACTCTACAGGCACCAAGCAGGGTCCCCCATATAGTAGCATGAGGCTCACAATGCATTTTGTTGATAAGATCAACTGCTTCCTCCAGATGCCCAGAGCGACCAAGAAGGTCAACCATGCAAGCATAGTGCTCCACTCTCGGTGTGATACAGAAGTTTTGACACATCAACGCAAAGAAGTGCCAACCTCGGTCCACTAAACCAGCATGATTACATGCAGACAGAACACCAACGAAGGTGATGTGGTCGGGCTTCATGCCTGCCTTTTGCATTTGTTCTAAGAGTTGGAGTGCGTCTTCCCCATTCCCATGCTGGGCATTTCCTGCAATTATTGCATTCCATGAAATAACATCTCTTTCAGGCATTTCGTCAAACATTTTTTGTGCATCCTCTATAGATCCACATTTAGCGTACATGGTTACAACGGCATTGCCTACAAGAACATCTGATTTAAACCGTGTTTTAATGATATTCTGATGGACCTGCTTTCCCTGCTCCATAGCTGCTAGACTGGCACATCCGCTCAGAACACTAGTGAAGGTTGACTGGTCTCTTTTCATGCCAAAGTGCTCCATTTTAGAGAAAAGTTTAAAGGCCTCCTCACTCTGCCCATTCTGTACATACCCTGCAATCATAGCATTCCATGACACAACATTTCTTTCAGGCATTTTATCAAACAGCTCATGGGCTCGTTCCATGTTGCCATTCTGGGCATATCCTGTTATCATTGTAGTCCATGATACGACATTTCGCCGAGGTGCCTGGTCGAAGATCCTGTGTGCATCTTCCAATCTTCCAATCTGTACATATCCTGACATCATTGCATTCCATGAAACCACATTTCGCTCAGGCATTTCGTCAAACAGTTGTTGGGCATCCTCAATCCTCCCATATCTAGTATATCCTGAAATAACAGTATTCCAGGAAACCACATCCCGTTCAGGCATTTCGTCAAACAGTTGGAATGCATCGTCAACTTGGCCCTCCTGAACATACCCTGCAATCATGACATTCCAGGATACCACATCCCGTTCAGACATTTTATCAAACAATGCGCGTGCATCATTGATTCGTCTATTCTGGGCATACCCTGCAATGATAGCGTTCCAAGAAACGATACTTCGTTTGGACATTTCGTCAAACACACGGCGTGCATCCTTCAGTCTCCCTTTCTGGGCATGTTTGGTGATCATTGCATTGAGCGAAATCACATCTGGATCGGTGTCATGAAATCCCTTATTGCTGCACTGATCTGGGGTTTTACGCTGTTCCCTTGGAACTTGTTTAAGAGCAGGTGTTGTGATGTTTGAAGCGTGGAAAAACTTAATTCGTCTGCTACTCCGACACCCAGCACACGCAAATAGATTTTGATTCCATTTTGCATTGCCATGGCGACCGCCAACTCCATAGATGCCGACAGATCTGAATAACGTTTTAACGGTGATGGAAAAGCCATCACAGAAAATATTTTCCATACTTTCGGATGCCCATTCTTGGACGATCTTGGGTTGTTTAAGTAAATATAGCTATTTTTACAGTGACTCGTGATTAATCCAATCACAATCCAGTGTGTACATCATCAAGAGTCCAAACTCTTTCTGATGTCGATCTAAGCTCATTTAGATCACCGACCAATTTGAATCGAAAATTCTCATACGCTGCACTGTGAATTGGATCTGCCATGACATTGTCAAAAATCTACCAATTACATTTATAAAATCTCCCATTTGCACTTACCACTCTCAACTTTGAATGTATGAATAATTATAATAATTTCGTATTTATACAAATTCATTCTACCTATTTTGTATTTATAAAATGTTCTCAATTTTCCCTCCCACTTGATGGAGCTTCATCCTTGAAGCAATAGAGATTACCAAGTAATCTTCATTTCCTCATTTTTGCTTTATCCATCCATCCATATAGGTGTTAATCTCCAATACTTTGATTTCATATAATTCATTTCTCTTTAATTCCATGTATTGTTATAACTTTGCTAATGTGTTAATCGTTTACCTTCCATAATATCATGATATCATTTTGCTAATATTATTTTTTTGCAATTTTATAAATGTTGCTAATTCTTCTATATGTTTATTTGAAAATGTAGATGTCTATATATGCTATTTTGTTTCCTATGTAATTTTTTCTAAAATTAAGTTGTTAATATGGTTTCACCTTTGCACATTTTACCTCTTTATCTTCAAACTCATCTTCATTGTTTTTTTTATAGATTCTTATCTTATTGTATCTTTTTTGTTGCTTTATTTACATTTATTTTTGGAAAAAATATCATTAAGTGTTTTCTTTTGGTATTCTATTATGGGTTTTGTCTCTCCTCAAGTTTGGACACTAACTTCTTTAACCATTTTGTTGTGATTCATTATTTTCCTTCTCCTTTTGTAGCTTAGAATTGATGTTATTCATCAACTCTTTCTCCCTTCAATTGTTACCTGCATTTTTTAGTCGACTTCATTTGTGTACTCATTGTCATCTTTTCATTGATGATCTTCAATTCTGCATCAATTAACAACGGTGGCTTGTCATGCTAACAAAAGCAGGTACCTGGTATAACCTCTATTAGGATTCAAGTCTCAACAAATGACAAGCTAGTGTGTGTGTTCACACTTGTGAATGCATACCAATAGATGCAATGATGGTTGGGGCTATTTGTGAATCTTGAGCTACTTTGGTAGAAAAAATGCCCCCTACTCATCCTTATTCAACAAAATATAATCAAATTGAATGGTGCTATTCAAAATTAAAATTTGTACATTTTGATGATGTTTTTTCTCTCTTTTAAGTGCTTAACCTATTTAACAAGGGTTTGACTATGGTTTCATAGTATATAAATTTATTCATTTTTCTTTACAAGTTCTTTGTTGAATTCCTATTCCTTTTTTGAATTTGTTTTATTTTATTTTTGCATATTTGCATTCAGTTCTTTTCTATGAAACCCTTTGGTATTTGTTACTTTTTTTTTCCAGTCTAAGAATCATCTACTTTAACCCTAAGTGTGATGAACTAAAAAACATAATAAACACTCGAAATTCCAAATATAAGTGGGGAGCATGACTCACAAGCATTAATAATAATGATGAAGTGTACCCACAACTCTTAATAAGTAGGAGACTATCTCCCAATAAATCTTAAGAAGTAATAATACTAAAGAATTATATACAATTGTGTGCCAACTTTGTATGTGAGAGTGCGTATAATATTTTCCCATATATACAACTAACTAAATACTTGTGTGGGACTAGTTCTAGGCTAACCTATTGTTAATGTGTACAAGTGTTCCTATGGAGCACAACACAAGTTATATTGCTATTTTAATTTAAACATCTCAAGCAACTTTAAATGATTATTCATAACAATTCAATCATATACATAAAGTGTCATTTAGTGGTTCACTGGTTTGCTTGATGTACACATTTACATGTGTATTATAACAACGAAGACCTCCTTTTATTGAATATATGTTGATGCATTTATGCCATGGTATAGATGAATGTCTCAATCTATACATGCTTTTCACAATTTGTATACTAATAAGTAGATCTAACACAAAGACAATCTCTAACCACACTTTGATTGGGGTGATCTACATAATGGGTGAAAATTAAGATTTCTCGATAGTTCAAACCTTCGACTTGCATATATCCCTTCACGATTATTCGAGCCTGGTATGATGGTTCAACACCAACAATTGAAAATGATTCACAAAATCAAACAAGTAACTTGAGGAAAGTATACAAGTAAAGATATAATAGTCAAAACTATACATGTGTGTTGTATTGTACATCCTTGTGTATTATTGTATATAGAGTACACAATTGTGGAGAGAGTGATCAAAGTTAACCAAATCACCCATAATACAGGGATAAAATATAAAATATAAAATTACAAATGTTCACATGTGCTTGTTAAACTAAGTCTCATCAATTATTCCCTACTGACCTTATTGAGAGGAAATAATCTCTTATTTTTACTCATGGTATCTATAGTACAACAAATGATAAACAATATATATGAGTATGTGTTGTTTATAATGTCCCAATAGAATACTGTGAGGTCGAGCTTTGCTAAAATGCGAGCTTGAGCAATTGATGGATTTTGGTAGGAAGAAGAAATGTCCTCCCCATTGAGTGGCAATTTGTAGATCCATGTGGGAAAGGGAACCATGAAATAAGGGGCTTCAAAGAAAGTTAGAGCTAAAACGTGTCTAGTATGGAATGGATCATGATTAAGAGTGGAAGGTGCACTCCATGCTTATAGTGGTACCTCCTTGTAGAAGTCTCAAGCATGTGAGGAAGGTTATTGTAGGGTGGTAGGGATGATTACTATAATATAACATAGCGATATAAATTTGTGAAGGTCCATTTGCTTAATATATTTTCACCTTGGGTGAGGGGAATAAGATACGATATAGTAACTTTTACCATCCTTGTGAAGTTTATAGGCGTTGAAAATTCCATTATATTGTTCTCTTCTATTAAATTGCCAAGAATTGCCAAGAATAATGTCATAATAATCATACATTGTAGTATCACAATCAACTATATCAATGGAAGGTGTAACACCCTATTTCCCCCAGTCTGTAAAAATAACTATATTGGCCAAGAACTATGGCAAACTCAAAGATGTGAATGTTTGATTTGACGGACCTTTGTATAAAAGGTTGATGAATGTAAATTATGTTATGATTATGTGTTGCATGACTACTGGGAGGGGGATGTGCTAAAAGAGACCACGATGGCTAATGAGAGGTGGTGGAAGGGACCTGAAATGGTTGCGTTAACTTCCACCGAGCCAGTACCGTACTGGTTTTTACTTGCTCAAAGACCAAAGTAACTCTATGACCCTGGAATGGATTTGTCGTTAGATTGGTAGGTGGGGAGGCTTCTCAAGAGTTAATGAGGGGACGGGGGTGAACCGCCCATCCATAACAACTCCCAGACCTGACCACGGATGGGGAAATTCATGCCACACGCAATCTTGCAGAGAAAAGGCAAGAGAGGAAGTGTGGTAAGAGAGAGAGAAGAGAACACGCGTGACAGGGGATCGTGGAAGAGAACCGGGAGAAACTTGGGAAATACATGGAGTTCTGAACATAGGAGGAGGAGAGTAACCTTCGTCATTGACTTCCGTTGAGCTGGAAGTAGGAGACGTAATCTCAAAGCATCGTGGTCTAGCTCGGGGGTGGCTAGTGGTAAATCCGTTTGGAGTCACTGAGCCTACGGTTGGGTGGAAACGAGCACCCCTCTCAGCAGTCACGTCACACTTGGTGTTTCTGATAAGTGTTTATATCTTGTATCTTGAATTGAATATCCTGGATGCATGCTCATGTTTATACGCTCATAAATGGTTTCTGTATAGAAGTGTTTGCCTTGTGTTTTGATCGGAAATAATGGATGCATGCTTATACTTATATGACCATAATCGGTTTATGTATAGAATGAATAAGTTCAGAATACGAGTCTGTTCCCTTGAGATTTTTTCCATCTACTTGACTCACGCTATGTCCTGGTTTGATTTCCCGAAGGCACGTCCTCCCGGGAAGTTTCCTCGCGTTCCAGAGCCGGAGTGAATTCCTTGAAAGGACTACCATTATAGTAAACCCACGAGTTTACTTTACCCCTGTCACAGAGTTCATAGCTCGGTGAATTAGGAAGGCTTTTCAGTCAGGTCACCAAGCCTAGGGATGATTACCCAAGAACCCTCTGAAGGATCATGTGATCGGAGTCT
>SNQJ01S0002469.1:118182-130702 GCA_010110895.2 Picea sitchensis
AAAGGGTAAGACCCCTCGTTTTCGCAAGTCGCGAAATCCCGGTACCCGAAACCCTGACGCACTCTGTGGATGAGCCGGTTTAGCATGAATAGGTTTCGATGTTTCGACACTCGGGAAAACCAAAGGGTAAGACCCCTCGTTTTTGCAAGTCGCGAAATCCCGGTACCCAAAACCTCAACGCACTCTATGGATGAGCTGGTTTAGTGTGAATAGGTTTCGGTGTTTCGGCACCCAGGAAACCAAAGGGCAAGACCCCTTGTTTTCGCAAGTCGCGAAATCCTGGTACCCGAAACCCCGACGCGCTCTGTGGATGAGCCCTAGGTCACAGGGCAGAGTCATGTGGTAGAAGGAGGAGGTAGGTGCTAGCAGTTAATCAAGGGTCAAAACTCGGGAATCGAGATTTCAGGTCCCGAAAGAATCTGGACCGTCCATTTGTAGGGGACGCATGGTGAAGATCTAAAGCCACTGGGGTTCTGGACATTGGAGGAATAGGAGTGAAGACCCCGCCAGAAATCCTGAAAGGTAGAATGTCGGGATTTAATCCAGGCTGTTGATCAAGTCAACGATCTGGACCGTAGATCCGGATGACACCGGGCTTTCGAGTCCTGGGGATTAAAAAGGGAAAGGAGGAATGCTTGCTTCACAATTCCCCGAAACGCAAAACCCCGAAAGAATTTAGAGGAATAGCACCAACTCATAGGATCGGTCGTATGACAAGCGACCCAAGGGAGGAGCTAAGGATCTGTTAGACCCTTTCGAGTTTCAGCATTTCGAAAGACAGAGAACAGGGGAATGCTTGCATCGCGATTCCCTGAATAGTGAAAGCCGGAAGCGCCTTTTTGGTAAGGCCTATGGTCATAGCCAACGATCACATGGAGGAGGATAAGGGAAGGGATGGTCTGCGCTAGGCCCCATAGAAATTTGGGGATTCTGTCCCTCGAAGAAAAGACGAAAGTAAAAGAAAAATCTAGGTTTCCATAGTGGGTATGTGACAAAAGGGGCAATGGAAAATGTGACAAAACACCTACATGTGATGTGTGCGGAATACTTTGCTTCTTTTTATTTTATTTTTTTAACAGAAACAAGGTAAAATTTATATTAAAAGAACCGTGAGTAAACGCATGAGGAGTACAAAATCTATGTTACAAGAGCTATAGAGATCAAAATTCACTCCCCTATATGCTCCCAAAAGGAAGTGAAGAGCAGGGGAAGTGTTTACTAAAACGTTAAATCCTATTTGAACTGCTATGGTGAAAACCATGCAAAAAGATCCTAGTAAAAGCATAGTAAAACACTGCATACACTTAGAATTTGTTTCGGTCCGGTGCAGGGGATTCTTCCTCTATTGGAGGCCATAGATTGAGGTCTAGTCGCGGTCGTGGTCATGGCGAGGAGGCTTCGTCGGAGATGACTATAGTCGGGGAGGCTGAAGGCGACGCAGGCCCAACCACAAATTGGAGAGCCTCTATCTGTGGCCTTAATGCTTCACACTCATTCGTGCTCCTTTGTTGCTCTCCCCGATGCTGAATGGTAATTTCAATAATGGATAAAACTTGTGTTGATAGAGCTCTGAGTTGTATTTGGAGGTTCTGCACCGTGCTCACCAACTCGTCGTTCTCTTCCATTGAAACCGCGTGTTGATTTTTCCTTCTCATTTTGTCCAATATCCTTGCTTTATCTGCTTGAATTACACAAGAATCAGTGTCTGTGCTCAGGGAAGGAGTGAGAACCGCTTTGATATGTGAAGAATAGAGAATATCGGTGAGATGAGCCACTCCTCCTATGATATGCTCCATCACCTTTGTTTGGTTCAAAGAACATAACCGATTTCCCAATTTTAGCCACGAGCTGCAGCCATACTCGTTGTTGGTGTTGGTACCATTCACATTACCTGAAATCAATGCATAGTACGCCCTGAGTGCCATGATGAATAGGTTCTTCCCACTCCAGACTTCATTTCCATGCGCAGGAGCAGCCGTAGAGATGCCAAAATGACCTCCCAAGTCAGGGAGATGATTATAAGGAGCAACATGACACACGCTAAGGTGAGGGGGAGGATGTATGGGTGTCGAGAGGTGAGGTGGGGCAGTTGGTGGAAACTGCCATGCGTGACAGATGTTGGGGGTAGAGGGGAGGCGTTACAACAGGACGAATTCACGACCCAGATTGAGGTCCAATTCCACACATCGCGTTGAGTGGGCAGTTGTGTTGGCTGCCAGGAATCTAGTGACGTGGTCATGGGATGGGTTTGCAATGAGTAAGGCCGTTAACTACTAAGATACTTGCTCCAGGATGATGGCCAGATTTGCTTGGGTGTCGACCATTTGGTTGTTTCTTCGGAGGACATGGAAGAGGGAGATATTGGGGAAATGATTGAGAGTTGCTGAAATTCGTTGGAGAATGGCCTTTGAGTGGAAATTTAGGGGGTGGAATCCTTTGTGTGCATGGCCTATGATTATCTTAGAGTCCCCAGTCACTGAGAGGGAGTGGATGTTTAGGATTTTGGCGAGGAGGAGGCCTTCGTACAAGGCATGGGCTTCGGCTTGATTATTAGTTGCGATGCCCAGATTCCAATGGAAGGAGAGTGCTTGAATTCCTCGTGGGCAAATGATGACCCCTCCCGCTCCTGCCACCCCGGGGTTTCCTTTTGAGGCTCTGTCGAAGTAGAGAATGTGAGTGTATTTCTCATTGCGCCAGTGTAGGTACTCAGTGTCTTCATGAAGCTGCCAGGAGGATCTAGAGGGAGAGGGGGCATGGTTAGTGGAAGGAAAGGAGGGGAAAAAAGAGTAGATCCAATCATATTCTATGGTGGAGGTGGGGGTGGAAGAGAAGAATTTGGGCTTGGGAAGAAAGAATTCAGCTAAGAGGCCTACGACTTTTTTAGCTACAAGATCAGGGGGAGAGCGAAGGTTGGAGAAGATGGTTCTATTTCTGGCGAGCCAAATTTTCCAGCAAATGTACTTGGGTAAGGCTTTGAATAAGGCTTTAAAGAGCGGGTTATTCTTGAAGGTGCCCTGATAGAGGGAAGTCCAATTTGAGAGGAGTTCTTTGGGTTGAGTCGGCCATCTGATTCTCGAATGGAGTCTTTGGAGAGTTGTTTTCCACACAGAGGTAGCAAAAGGGAAAAGAAGGAAGATATGTTGAGAGGTTTCCATCGCATTGCAATAGAGCTCACATCTGAAGGGCCCGTGGATGTTCCTTTTGAGAAGATTTTCCCCTGTTAGCAATTTTCCATGTGACATTATCCAACAAAAGGAATTAACCTTGGGTGGACTATCATTACTCCAGAGGGAATTCCAGAGTTTATCTTTTGGGGGGAGATTCACTTGGGAGAGGAGTTGTGAATATCCTTGCTTAACAGAGTAGATGCCATTTCCCCATCCTCTCTTATCTTTTAGCATGTTACACATGGGGGCACAACCTCTTAGAAGAAATTGTAGCTGATGGGCTGCGTCCTGGAGATTGTTTGGAAGATTTTTTAGGTTCCATCCTATCCATTCTCCCGAGTCAACACTCCAGGAAGAGATATCTAAGATATATTTTTTACCTTGCGAGTCAAGCCAATTGATGAGCGGTCACAGATGCATATGTTGCCAGAGAGGTTGCTTACCCATGATGTTATTTGTCCCAATAAGAATCTTTCGGCGATTTCCAGGGATCCAGGTGAGCTGACTTTGAATGAGAAGAATGGAGGTAGAAATAAGCTTCCCTATTGGCGATCCACTGCCCAGAAAGTGGTGTTGGTCTAAACATCTGAGTCTGTCCTCGACTAGATATTTTTTCAGAAGGATTCTTTTCCACCAATCATTTCTTCCCGAAACAAGGTTCCAAATTTTTTTTGCTCCCATTGCCAAATTGGAAAGGGCAGGATCTTTGATGCCTAGACCTCCATTTTTCTTAGGGTGTTTTACAATATCCCAATTTATAAGATGGAATTTTTTTGTGTCCGTTTTCCCTCCTTCCCAGAGAAAGCATCGAAGGAGACTGGAGATTGAGGATTTGACATTTTGAGGTGCAAGGAGAGAGGAGAATTCAAAGATGGGGAGAGTAGAGAGGACTGATTTTATTAACACAGTTCGACCCGTCAAATTGAGCCAAAAGGCTCCCCAATGATCCAACTTGCTTTTGAACTTGTCGAGTATTTGGTTCCAAGCTGAATTTGGAAGAGATTTGAGACAAATTGGGATGCCAAGGTATCTGAAGGTTTGCCATTTTTCAGTGAGAGGAAAATGGAAGATGTTTGCTATTAGGTGAGTTATTCTTGTGGGAGTGTTCCATGCATAGACATTGGATTTGGCACTATTTATGAGAGCTCTCGAGGCTTGGGTGAAATTTTGCAAAGCATTTTTGAATCTCTTAGCCATGACAATGGAGGCACCTCTAATGAGGAGAGTGTCATCAACAAATTGGGAGTGATTTATTCTCTTCGTCCCTCGAGCTATTTTGATGTCGGGGATGGCTTTGGAGGTTCGATCCTTTTCCAGTTGCCTACCAAGTGTTTTTGCCATGATTATGTAGAGGAGGGGGGAAAGAGGATAGCCTTACCTTAGCCCTCTGGAGCTTTTGAAGAAGCTTGTTGGGCGCCCGTTGATCAGAGGAGCTATCCAAGGCGTGGAGATGCATGCTGAGACCCAATCTATGAATTCTAAACTAAAACCAAATTTCTTCAAAACTGCAAACAAAAAGGTGTGCCTCACCTTGTCAAAGGCGTTGGCATATCAATTTTGATAATCATTCCTTGGTCTCCTCGTTCCCTGCTGGAGTGTATGGCTTCTTGGACCAATATGATGTTGTCGATCATTTACCTTTTTTTTACAAAGCCACTTTGGTTTGGAGAGATGAGCTTATGCAGGAGAGGCTTAATTCTATTGGCTATGACTTTAGTGATGAGTTTGTAGGAGACATTGCATAAGGATATGGGTCTGAATCTAGAGAAGGAGGAAGGATTGGAATCCTTTGGAATAAGGGCCAAAAAGGTGGAATTTGTACTGCCCCCCAACTTTGTAGATTTCTGAACATACTGAATCATCCTCATGAGATGTTTTTTAATTATATGCCAACATTTTTGATAAAAATGAGTGTTGAAGCCATCTGGTCTTGGAGATTTGTCTGGGTGAAGTTGGAGCAAGGCCTCATAGAGTTCTTTTTCTGTAACTTCTTGATTTATCTTGGTGTTATCCTCTTGATTGACAATGTTCGGTATGTTTAGCAACAAATCTTCTTGTATGTTGAGGTTTGCAATGCCTTCCTCAGTTAGAAGTTGTTCAAAATGATTTTTGGCTTCTTCTTGGATTTGGTGGGAGTCAGTTGTTTTTGTTCCATCTTCTTTTGTGATCTCCTTCACCTTGTTCCTCTAGAGTCTAGCTTTGGTTTGTCTATGGAATAATCTCATGTTTCTGTCTCCTGAGTTAAGTCAAAGACTCCGATATTTGAGCCTCCAAGTTTCCTCTTCCAAGTGGAGGATTTTTTGATAATCAATGAAGTCTTGTTGTTCGTTGAGAAGAAGAGAATGAGTGGTAGGTCCCTCTTCCATTTCCTTAATTTTCCTGATTTTTGCTTCCTGATATTTTTCTTTGGTGCTTTTCACCTAGTGCTTGAGGGCCAATTTGACTCTTTTTAGTTTCTATTCCCAAATGTAGTTTGGAGAGTCTTGTATCCAACAATTCTAGGCATCTGAGACAATATAAAAAAATCTTGGATCTAAGATCCAAAGGGGGTTGAATCTGAAGGGGATGGGGCCAAAATTATCAGGGGGGAAAGAGTAAAGGTGACATGTCAGTGATCAGAGCCAGTCCAGGGGAGTATGAGAGAGGAGGGGGAAAAGGAATCGTCAAGGAAGGAGCTGCTTAAGAGAAACCGATCCAGGCGAGTAGTGATGTGCCCTGACCCTAGTCATCTATTTGACCAAGTGAAGCGACCGTTAGAGGGATTTATGTCGATTAAGTGAAAAGAGGATATAAGATCCTCGAGATGCTCACGAGTGGGGTCCCGTACTCAGGAACCCCCTTTTTTTTCCTTAGGGTGGAGGGTAGTGTTGAGGTCTCCAACTATTATGAGGTCTTTGGAGTCAAGACTCCCTTGAAGATTTTGGAGGGAGGACCAACAGTCAATTTTTTCTTGATAAATAACGGGCATATACACATTAATAAAATTCATAATCTTACATGTAGGGATATGAAGAAATGAAGTTCTGATCCAGTGCATTGTAGATTGCCAATTTTGAAGAGAGAAGATATTGGGATTCCACAGGGTACAGATTCCCCCCAAGGATCCTCTTGCGCTGACTGCCACACCTTTGCATGATCGCCAGATGTAGCTGTTTTCCTGAAGGATATCAATATCCTTCCTTTTAGTCTCCTGGAGCAGAAGCACATGAGGGTTTTCTGCTTTAATTAGGTCATGTATTAGCGAGAGCTTGTGTCGGCTCCCTAGTCCTCTGCAATTCCAAGAGATTGCTTTTATCATTTAGAAGGCTTGGAGTTTCCCCCTTTTTGGGGGTTGGGTCCACTCTGATTCCTGGTCTTCCTTGTTTCTTTCCTAGCATGCTAATCCAAAGTTGTTTTCTTCCCAAGTTCAATTTCTTTCCTGGCAGAAGCCTCCCTTTTGTGCAGGTTTGACTTTCTTCCTACTTTTCTGATGGGAGAATCCTGAGTATCTGAGCTTGAGTCTTCTTCCGATATTTGTTCTAGATCTCCATCCTCAGGAAGAGAAGACGGGTGAGGAGGCGAAGGTGGTGCGAAGGGAGGGATGGGGGACTCAGGGGGATGAGTTAGAGGGGAGGGAAGCAGAGGAGCGATCTGCGGTTGCAAAGGGGACGACTCCACTTGGGGTAGATCTTGGGTCAAAATCTGGATGGAAGATTCTGGATCTTGGGATGGGTTRGGAGGGGGTGGCATGGGGATGGCTTTAGGGTTCGGACCGTGTCTCTGCTGCTTTTTMCTTTTAGGTTGCTGCCACTGCTCAGATTCTTCAGTCRGACTTTCAGGAGGGGACTTAGGACAATGCTTCACAAAATGCCATACTCATGACAAATTTTGCATTTGAAAGGTAGTTGTTCATAGTCAACTTGTTGCAGATRGGTCCAATTATCCAGGGTAAGATTAATAGCTTCAGGTAGGCCTTTTTCTAGATCTACTTCTACACAGATCCYTGCACAGGCTTGAAGACCATCTTTAGGTTCTACTCGGTCTATATATTTCCCGAGAGTATTACCTATAGAACAAATAGTTTCATTATTCCAGCAATGTAGAGGAAGGAAGGGGAGGCAAACCCAAACTAGGACTGCATTAGGAATATCATTCTCGGGGTTGAAATCTGGGGTCCAACTATTGAGATACATACCTCTGGAGCCCATGAAGTATGGTCTGCTTCTGAAGATGAGGTCTTGATCTGATTTATCTTCGAAGAGAAAAGCAAAGAATCCTCTTCCGCATAGAAAGTGCGAAAGATTACCTTTCAAGTGGGGTTTCCAGTTCTTGTCGATCCAAATTTCCATAGCATACGGAGAGGGCCAGATTCTCGTAAACTGCCCGATGAGTGCATGTTCTGCAAATTTGAGGGCGAGGGTTCTAGAGCTACCTTGAATCTGAACCGAGGGGATTTGATCTAGATTTTTCACAAACTTTGGAGGGGTTTGCTTGTTTGTCTTGGGAAGAGAGGCAATGAGAGAGGCAAAGGCTGCAACATCCAGGGTAGAGGGAGAGGGAGGCATCTGGGAGATAGGGGGCCCCGAGGCCCCTCCTAGAGTGGAGGGAATGCGTGGGGAGAGAGAGGGAGGTAAGAGCGCATCGGTTCATCTTCATTTGTTTGAATAATTTGCTTCTTTTACTCATACAAGGTGATATGGTTGTGGATATGGTGTGGTAGGTAGTTGGAGTGAGTCAACCAATTGTTGAGAAACTGAGTCCTTTTGGATGCCACTATCAATGATGAGTTTTCTACATTTTTTCCAATCTAGAAAGTTCAAGTGAAGGGTGCCTCTCACTCAAGATCAATATATTGTTGAGCTATGAGAATTGGTGAAGGATTTGAGGAACTAGGATTATGAAACTCATGCTCTTTCAATGTTCCTCATAAGCAAGTTGGGAAATTTCTTTAATTCTGTAACAAGGAGAGCCTTGGCTTTTTTGGCTTGCAAGGCATTCCATTCATCATCAAGATGACCATATTGTTGTTGATAAGAGCAATATTTTCTTTTCCCTTTGCTAACAAAACTAGTTGTCTATAAAGCATAACCAATGGTGGAAGAAAACCCCTTTGCAAGAGTTATAGTAGATGGTGGACAATTTGGGTAACCTTAGCTTCAATTTTGGAAGCAAGTTGGATGGCATAATCAAACTAGGAGAAAGGGAAGATTTCTAGTTCATATGATCAACAACACCATGAGATTTGTACTTTTGCTTAATACCCACTTACATCTAACTACTTTCTTATTTGATAACAACTTTGTAAGTTTCCAAGTCATAATCTTCTTCAAGGAAAATATGTGTCATCCATTGCTTGCTTCCAATTCCTTTTTTTTTACTCCCAAGTGCCATTTCCATAATTAACGACTTAGAATATTCTACTTAAAGTACATAGGATTCAAGCACCTTATAGGTTATAGTTAAGGCTAGGTTTTGTCACCCTTTTTGGAGTGGGTGCAGATATGAACACTAAAAATCATATAAGTTATGGTTTGATCCACAAATGCTTGAGTATGTGGAAAACAGATGTAGTAGAGATGCAAAGGTATGAGTATGTAAAATACCATTCACAAAGGCGTTGATCCTTGAAGATGTTGCAGTACTGAAGATCTCTAGGTGTCTGAGACTAAAGATGTAGAGCTTAACCGACACAATGGACAATAATTATCATTTCTGTATGCTTATGTAATTGATCTTTGATGCCTATAAATATGTACTTCCTCTATTGTATGAGTGTTATTTTCGATGTTCTTGTCATTGCTAATGTTGATGCATGTTCTAAGTTTTGAGTTTTTTTGTAAGGTTGTAGCTTGTGTGATGTACTCTCCATCTCATGAAACCTTCGGTTGGCTAATATAATGGAAACCACATGAAGTTCTACTTACAAATTCATTGTTATTTGTTACACGGATTATATGATTATTATTGTCATGCATTTGGATGAATATCTTACTTCTGTGTTTCATAAATAGGAACCTATAATTAATATATAATTCATGGATAATGAACTTCTTAAGGAACCTTGCACCATTGTTAATTTCCCCTTTTGTGCACTATTCTTAAATGAAAATTCAAATATGCCTCAGGGGAGATCTCCTGCCTTTGGGAGGTTGAAAATGTTGTCATTCTAGACTAAAATGGACCTTTGTTGGACACCTCTATATATCTCATGTCTTCATTTGAGCCAACAAATGGTTTTATTATGCGACCTCAACTAATGTAGGGAAAAAGACATGGGATGGAAACTGGTGAGGTGGAGCTACAAGACTAGTTTGATGCATAGATCTATGTCTTCGGATGTCGAGAATTTCTGTATTTAGACTTAGAAATAGAAAATTTCAAGCAAAAATACCTCTTTAAAGTGGAACATAAGATATTTTGGGTCAACTTCCTTGCGATTTATATATGGATAACAATATTCTCGAAGAAACCTCATCATTGACGACCATATGTGAATGCTAAAAAATGTCTAATATGCAGACCTTTGGCTGTGAACTCATGCATGCATTATATTTTTGGATTCCAACGTTGATTGAAAGGCCCTATCTACAGGACTCCACTAGAGAAAGGAGACCTAGAGTAAGGGCCCTCTTATGCGGTTGGTAGGAAAGCACAAAATTTTGGCAAATAGGTAGTTGAGTTGGGTCATCGACCCTTTCCTGTTGACCTTGTCGGCCCTTTCTCGCCTAATTTTAAGGAAGGATGTGAATCACTATATGGGCAGTCTCAACCCCAAGACCTAAGAATTCAACCTTATAGGAGGTCAAGGGGCCAAGGGTGCATGCACATAGGCCCATTATTTGGTGCCTTAGTGATCAATCTCCCCCAATGCAATCGAAGGTTGTGATTTATAATTTTTTTGTGGAATATCATAAATATTTAATGAAAGCATTGAAAGAATTCAAGAAAGGGCCTTGTGGAATATTGATTGATAAGATTCTTGTTTCGATCAAGATATTTATTATGGAAAAGGGTCTACTGCCTAACCTTGAAAAGATGGAAACATAGGTTTCACATTGGGGGGTGGTGCTAAAAGAGGATGTGAAGGTGGAGTTCATGTGTTACGAAGCTTGAGGTCGATTGATGGAGGATGTAGAGAATGTACCGAATGATCACGATGAGTGTTATTAGACACACACAATAGTGAAAGAATACATGTAGTAAGATTAAAAGAGAAGGATCTATGATAGTAAGGGGTCCCTCATGAGCGAGTACAACATTGAGGTGTATCTGGACAATGACATGATTAGATGGTTGTGAGAGTTGAGTAAAGGAGATTTGGCTAGTCCCAAAGAAAGTGAGAAATATTATGAGCTAGAGAAGATCATAGACAAGGTTGTGCTAAAACTAATTGAGGGAATGTTGTCAAATTCGAGTTAGAGTGGTGACGAGTTAGGGAACACTAGGGAAAATTTTAGGGGCTAAATTTTTCCCATGGGCAAGTTTTCCATGTTTTTTTCCAAAAAAAGATTCACCAATTTACATTTTTTTTTCTTCTGAAATGATTCACCCAAATTATATAGGATAACAATATTTTACTCTGAAAATAGTCAAAATTTTCTAGAAACTATATAAAATCCTCATAAATTTGAATATTTTTACAAAAATATCACTAGACATTTTATAGTTGACATTTTAACAATTAGAAATAATACACGTGGTGAGATTATATGAGAAGGATTTGTGTTAGTAAGGKATCCCTCATGAGAAACTACACTACTRAGGTGTATTTGGAGTGTGACATGATTAAATGATTCTGAGAGTTGAGTAAAGGAGATTTGTCTAGTCCCAAAGAAAGTGAGAAAGATTATGAACTAGTGCAGATCATAGACAAGGTTGTGCTAAAACGACTTGAGGGAATGCTGYCAAATCTGAGTTGGAGTAGTAGTGATGAGTTAGGGAACACCAAGGAAAATTTTAGGGGCTAAATTTTCCATGTTTTCTTCCAAAAAAAGATTCGTCCATTTCCATTTTTTTTTTGAAATTATTTGCCCAAATTATTTTCTAAAAACTATATAAAATCCTTACAAATTTGAATATTTTTACAAAAATATCGCAAGAAATTTTATAGTTGGCCTTTTAACAATGAGTAAGGATACTTAAAAATTTCCTCGGGGAAGATGACTGCTCAAAAGGAATGCACAAATATGTAGCACAAGCCCATAGTACCTAAAGATGTGGGCAATAATGCACAAAACCAATATAATGATGTGTTGTGTTGATGTGATGGATTTGTAGAAGGCCACGAGACTGACAACGAGGCAAGTCAAAGTACCGATGATGTTTACTTGTCCTTTGTTCCACCACTGCACATTTTATTATTGGTCAAGTACATGTATATGTTGTTGTGCATAGCATGAGTGTTCTAATGGTTAAAGTGTGCCCACGACGATGTCCATGATTAGTGTTAGTGTACCATAAAAGGCACTTAAAATTTGTTAGTAGTTTCTTTTAGTAGTGTTAGCACCACAATTAAAAGTTAGACTATGGTTGTTCATCTTGGCTCACTAGGGTTAGTTTTAGTTCCAAGGTCATGAAGTGCAAGAATGGATAATCAATCCATAGAGTCGACACTATGGTTTCCATAATTGTCTCATGTCCATAGAAGAAGAGATGGAACAACACGGGTTTCTTTGCAAAGCAATCTAGAGTGCATGGGGAACTAATAAACTTGTGATATTGGCTGACTTCCAAACCACTCTATATGGGAGAGATTTGTATTGGTATAAGAAGTGCAAGTAAAAACATAGTTACCAACTTAACGAGAACTCTACAGAGTTCTCGTTTTTTGGGGGGTCAAGTTTCTTACCCCGTTTTTAAAAATGGTGCTATAGGTAGCACCCCCCCTCCCTTTTTAGGTGGTTTTTTGATATTTTAAATTTTCTGATACATAAGGTTTCCACTTTTTTTTAAATGTTTGTTTTTCATTTATTTTCAATTTGTTCATTTTTTTTTCAACGGTGTTTTTCATCTATTTTCAAACTTTTCTATTTTTTTTGGTTCAATGGTGTTTTTAATCATATTTCCATGCTTCATCCAATGTTTAAAATGTTGTACACCATTTATTTTTTTAAATTAAGATTTTCATATAATTATGTGTCCTTAATTAAGTTATGGTTCCATACTTTTTAAATATAGTAGAAAATATCATTTTTATCACATTTTTTTACATTTGCTTCAATACATAGAAAATAATTGTAGTTAAATAACACTATTTTAAAATATTTAGCAAAACAATATAATTCATTTTTTTTAGATCAATAAAAAACTAAAAAAAACTAAGAAAACAAAAAAAAACATTTTAAAAACAAATTTACATTAAAAAAAAACCATTG
>SNQJ01S0002469.1:131179-153281 GCA_010110895.2 Picea sitchensis
CCATGAAAATATCACCCTATACTTTAAAAATTCAACATGACTTTTTAATATATATATATTTTTAACTTTTAATAAAAAAAGTAAATACAAATTACATTGAATGAAACATAAATTATTTCTTAAAAGTATTGTTATATTGTCCATATTCAAAACATATGAGCTAAGAAATTTTATTATATTCTCCATAATCAAAACATATAATTCGTAAAATATAGAAATGATTCATAACTTTATGTAAGATCATATGTAAGTTAAATGCTCATTTCCAGTTACCATAAAAAACATCATATGGATAAAAAATACATAAAATGTTTCATACACTTATTCAGATTGACTCATGGATTCTGAAATACCATCAGAGTCTACATTTTCTTCAGATGAATGATTTGATTTGATGTAGATTATCCACACTCTTTTGTATTGTCGATGAATGCACCATCTAAGTCTACATGCGTGCCCAACATTTCAGATGTCAAAAGCCTTTTAGATCTACGACTAGGTCCAACAGAATCCCAGCTTCTAGTTATTTCTTGTGGCAACAACCTCTTGAGAATATCTATTGTCTTGAAGAAAAGAGTTCCCCTCTTTGTCAAATTGAAGTCATAAACAAGTATGTCAACATCCTCTAATTTTAAGAGGTCAGTGCGACGATGAGTTGTATTTTGATCCTTTCTTTTTATCTTTCTATTTACATGTTTCTCAACCACCATATCTAGCTTGTACACACCATTGAATGGGCGTGTACCCATTGCATAACAATGCACTTCAATTGTTATAACATCTTCATTTTCTTTTTCAATATTTACAACCTTTGCAATCTAGAATGGATAACCATGTGGATCTTCAGTTGCTAAGACTTCAATCATGTTACCCTCCTTAATATCATGTACTGAACCGCTGTAAAGGTTTTCCATGGATTCACATTGTGCACATGATCTTTGAGAACTAATATAGATTTCTCTTTCTTCTGCATGTGTAAACTCAATATCACCTTAAAAGACCCCCACAAAAAAAATCAGCAACATCAAAGTTCTCATATGTATCTTTAATGGAATTTTTTTATTTCTTCCAAGCATTAAGAATAAATTAGATCTCTATTACGCCGCCGTGCATTATGGATTTCAACAACTGATTGTAATAATAATAACTTTGATGCAAATATTGAACGATCTGGAATGAACTTAAAAAATGCTAAACCTAATGAAGGCCCCCATTTTGTAGTAGTTGAATACTTCTTTCCCCATATAAGTGTTTTCCCATCAACTTTTTTGAAACAAAATTGATGTTGGAAGATAATGTCATTAAGCTACTCAAAATTTGTTTCTTCACCATGCGATCCATGAATAAATCTTCGCATGTCAACAATTTCTTCTAATATGTGAAAAACAAGCTCTGGAATGTACGATTTCTTAAAACATTCAATTAATGATGGTATGCTTCCAACATTTTTCCTCTTCAATGTTATTGAAAAACAAATGAAAATTTGATCAATATGATCATGAGTGTGTCCAACAAGAAAAAAACCAACTTTCACCTTTTGAAATATTCTGAGTTGAACAAACATGCTTAGATATCCAAACACAATTTGATTTTTGTTTTCACAACTAGTGTTGTTTAACTGTAGATATATAACTTGAGGAAGATTTCCAAACCAGTGAGTGAGCACATGATGAATTATGGTGATGGTCATATTTGCATCATTATGGATATTTGGAGCCATGAAGTAAATCCTTTGACACATTTTTCCATTAAAAACCATACAACCAACCAAGTGAAATTTAATGAAATTCTCTTGTAAATTTTTTGGTGTACGAACAAAATGTGGTAGAAGTGTTTTCTTCTGGTCCATGCCATCAATTATCATATCAAAATATTTGTTTGGAGCATCATAACACTTCTTACGATGTTTGTACACCTCTTTCCTTTCACTTGATTGTTGATTCTGATGTTCTTGAAGTGCTTTGACTATGGAATTTTCACATGACATAAAATGAAAATATTGATAACATGTTTTCATAGTTGATAACTATCCAATTTAAAAGAAAAATAGTAAATACATACCTCTTTCTACACCTTCTGATTTATCTCTTCTTGATTTAAGAGTATCACATATACTACAAATACCCATTCTTGACTTCTTAGGAATAGAAACATTCTTGAATTGTTTCTTCCATATTCTTGTAAAATATGCATATGTAATAAAATTACCATTTCCTTCAACACCTTCAACATATTCTTTGTACAGTTTGCAGATTTCTCTCCTTGAGAAATTATCTGGAATATGTATTGTGTCTTTATCTCGCATACACTCTCCATGTTTGGAAAAGAAGTCACGTATCCATGACAATATAATGTTTATTAATGGTCCACTCTCTCTTCCATGATGTACCTTTGAATAAAATGAAGGATCTTTTTCCAACCTTGTTTGGATTCTTGATAGACAAAGATTAACAATTGAGTGATTTTTTTTTAAATCCTTTCTGCAAAGTAAAAGATTCCCAATGCGATAATCATATCCTGTCTTGGTGGATAACATGCACCTAATTAAATATGAATTTTGCATGTTCTTATTCATTGAAAAATATGTCTTCCTTTTATTCAAGGCATACATGTAGTCTATGCTTTTCAAACAATTCTTTTGATAACATTCACTTGAAATCAAATCACTTATGGAAACTAATTTAGTGAGAAATTATTTCCTGGACCTTGTATAACTAGAATGATTTGGATTTGTAACACACCTATGGTGGGGCGTAATAATTTTGTTTTCCTGAATTAATAAAATCCTCTATCCATGGTTTATAATTTGGAAATCGAGGCCTATCCCCTCCTTCTTTGGTGACCATCGCATATGACCATGGGTTAGGACCGAACGCCAAGGCCACAAGCGCCTATTCCGATGCTTCAGAACTTCGGGCTTCGAGAGTTTTTGATTCATCACATGCTAATTCCTCTGAATTATGAAGTGGCGAAGTTCTGAACTGGTGTGAAGGGATCAACGGTCCCTACTCTCCCTCAAGATCAATAACCCTCAATGACTTCGGGCCTATGGGCTTCGGGGAAATTTGAAGCACCTCCTCGCATAACCTCCGGAGTACTAATCCTCCGAAGTGCACCATCCGACGCCGCGTGTCCTCGGGAAGTTCGACGGTCCTGATTCACTTCAGGACTTCGACCTTTGGGAGTCCCGAATGCTCACACAACCTTTCCTCCCAAAATACTCCGTACCCATAATTCTAGATCAAGCGTCATGCACCCGTTGTAAATCGATGGCTTAGTTTCATTTCGGGACTTCAATATTCGGGAGCTTTAGATGTTTTTGCAACCTTTTTTCTCCCGGAGCTTTTCCTTTCGTAGTCAAGGATCGTGCGCCATGCGTCCTTCCAGATCAATGGCCTCATTTTACTTTGGGAATTCGACGTTCAGGACTTTCTACTTCTCCACACTCGCTCTCTCCCGAAATGATTTCACCTGAAGTTAACGATTTGTCGACGCGTGTCTCCCACAAATCGACGACTACAAATCACTTCATGAATTCGAGATTCAGGAGTTTTGAATACTCCAATGCCTTTCTTCTATGAGGTAACTATCTCCCGAAATGGAAGATCTACTGACACTTGTCCTCAGTTGACGGACGAATCAGATGAACTCCGACTCTCCAACCTTCGAGAGTTCTTGTTCAACATATCCCCTTTTCTCTCGTAGTGATTTCACCTGAAGTCAACGATCCGTCGACGTGTGTCTCCCACAGATCGACGACTGCAAATCACTTTGGATCTTCAGGCTTTGGGAGGTTCAACCTCTCCACACTCGCTCTCTCTTGGAGTGATTACACCCGAAGTCGAGGATCTACCGACACGTGTCCTTTCTCTCAATTCGACGGTACAAAAGGACTCCGTTACTTCGCAGATTTCCAAAGGAACTTAGGATTATCCACCCATCAACTTTTCTAGGTCTGACAATCATGATTTGGCCAATACCGATGTGTTCGCCTATTGATGGTTCATAGTGATTGCGGGGCCCCAACATGCACACTCTTTATCAGAGAGCTCAACCTATGCAATCTGGAAAGTAATTTCCCAACTCGGTCTAACTGGAGTCGTTGATCTCCCAACCCGACGAGATCAACGACGTTGGTGAATAGCGGGCCGCAAAATAGAGTGTCGGCTAATTTCACCTTTTCTCTCTGCAATGATTCCCCACCATCGATCTCCGTTCACAGATCGACAGTTGGTCCAAACTCCGAAATATGGGAAGTGCTCGCCCAACTCTAGGCTAATCCTGGTCGTTGATCTTCCATTCCCAACGAGATCAACGACGTTGGTTGATTGCGAGTCGTGAACTAGCATGTCCGCTAATTTCACCTTCGCGCTCCGTAATGATTTCCAACCATCGATTTAATCGAGCAAATGGTGTTTGAATCGTTAACTCCAGTGGGTATTTGAGTTGATCTGACGACTGGGATGGCTTCTCCTCTCGTTAAACGGCTCGCATCCATCTCCGCTGTCGGATTCTTAAGTCATCTAAGGTTCTTGTTACTCCGGTAGTTCGGGTAACTTGACTATCGTGATCTTGGACATCTTAGAGCCTTGAGCTCCTGAGGTTCTGAAACCTTCATGAGCTAACTCCTTTAGCGCAAGGTTCCTAGACCTAGGTCACATGGACCTTCAGATGACTCTTGGGCTATTAACCCTACTCTTAGTTGGGTTTTTAGTTAAGGACTTATGCGCGAGTTCAAAGCCTCTTAGACTAATGGTATGAAGAGAACACCTCCCTAACGTGTAGAGATTTAAGATCTGAAACAGGGCAAGGTAAACTCATGAGGTTACCGAAACAATAGCAGTGTCAAGAGGTTTTCTCCGACTCTGGAACTGTGTTGTAATTCCCTGGGAAACGCCTTCGAGGAATTAAATTGGCACATATGGAAAAATCAAGCAGAAGTATAAGTTATCAAGGGAACGAATGCATACTCATAACTTAATCATTCAATACATAAACCATTTACATACATATAAATACAAGCATGCATCCATTATTTCCAATTCAAAGCACAAGGCATGAAAACACTTATCAGAACCATAAGGTGTGATACGATTGCTGAAAGGGGTGCTCGTTTCCACCCAACCATAGGCTCAGTCACTCCTAATGGATTTACCACTGGCCACCCCCGAGCTTAGACCACGATTCTTTGAGATTCAATCTCTCTCTTCCATCTCAACGGAAGTTCAGGACGAAGGTTACTCTCCTCCTCCCAATATAGAAATAGATAGGGATGAAGGTTACTCTCCTTCTCCCTGTTCAGTCTCTATTTTCTAGGATCATAACTCACTTCAATTTTTCTCAATCCTTCCTCAGACCCGAGATCTTCAGATCTCGTCTCTGCACTCTTCACCAATCTTCCTCTGCCCACCACGCTTCATTTCTTGCCTTCCCCAACAAGATAGCGTGTGGCTCGAATTCCCAGTCCGCGGTTAGGTGGAAGCCTTACAGATGGGCAGTCTCCCCCATCCCCTCATTAACTCTTGAGGAGGTCTTCCCACCTACCAACCTGACTGTAATTCATTCCTAGGTGAGAGGTTTGTTTAGAACCTGAGCAATTAAATCTAGCAAGTACTGGTTCGGTGGAGGTTAACACAACCATTCCTGGTCCCCTCCACCACCTTTTCATAGCATTCGTGGTCTCTTCTCAGCACATCCCCTTTCTAGTAGGCATGCAACACGTATCTATTTTCTATTAAAATAACATAATTTACATTCATTGACCTTTTATTCAAAGGTCCATTAAATCAAACATTCACACCTTTGAGTTTGCCATAGTTCCTTGGCCAATATAGTTATAATTACAAACTGGGGGAAATAGGGTGCTACAATTCCCTCCCCCTTAAAGGAACATCATCCTCGATGTTCTATCTGTCAACATGATATGTATATACAGGAGTAAACAAAATCGGATATGCCTATCTCATGGCATCCTCCATTTCCCACGTAGCCTCATCTGGGCCAAAGTGTTTCCACTGCACCTTGACCTGTGCAATGGTTTAGTTCCTGAGTGAGGTTTCCTTCATGTCTAGTATGCATTGGGGTTCTGGCAATAATTCTCCCTCCGGATCCACCTGGATCACATACCAGTCAATTATATGATTAGAATCATGTACATATTTCTTCAATAATGAAACATGGAAAACATTATGTGCCTTTACTATGGGAGGGAGTGGTAGCCTATAGGCTACATGTCCCATTCTATCTAAGACCTCAAAGTGTCCACAATACTGAGGTGTCATATTGTCACAAGATCCCATCCTTAGGGAACTCTTCCTGGGCCTAACTCTGAGATAGACATGGTCTCCTGTCTTGAACTCCCTGGGAGTTCTTTTTCTGTCGGCGTAACTTTTTTGTCTATCCTGAGCAATATTTAGATTTTTATTTATTTGAATCACTTGTTGTTCCATTTCTTTCAGCATTTCGGGTCTGATGGTAATTATGTCCACCATATTACTCCAACTGATTGGAATTTTTCACTATCTACTGTAGAGGGCTTCAAAAGGGCGTATCTTCAAGAATTCTTGATAACCGTTGTTGTAGGAAAAATCCACCAATGGTAGGTAGTCTTCCCACTTCTTAGGCTAATGCATTACATTCATCCTTAACATGTCTTCTAATATTTGGTTTAGTCTTTCTGTCTGTCCATCAATTTGAGGGTGATAGACCGTGCTGAACAACAATTTAGTCTCAAAACCAACCATTAAGGATTTACAAAAGCTTGAAGTAAATTTGGTGTCTCTGTCAGATACAATTTCCTTAGGCATGCCATGTAGTCTGAATATCTCCTTCATGAAGATGTTGGAAATATCTATTGCCTTTCAAGTTGACTTGATAGGAACAAAGTGAGCAAAATTACTTAGTTTGTCCACCACGACCATGATGGCATCATTTTGCTTGGTCAATTTTGGTAATCTGGTGATGAAATCCATGGAGATGGTTTCCAATTTCCATTCTGGGATGGGTAGGGGTTGTAACAACCCTGTTGGGTGTTGATGTTCTACCTTAACATGCTGGCATTCTAGGCACTTAGCTATATAGGAAACTATTTATTTCTTGAATCCAGGCCAATATAATTGTTTCCTAGTGGCCGTGATCATTTTCTGATATCCTGGGTGACCAGTATATGGTCTCTTGTGTAGTTCATCCATTATGAACCTCTTTAAGTTGTTACAGTTTGGAATGTACAATCTATTTTTGTAGGTCAGCAAGCCTTCATTAAGCATCTCGTAGCCTTCATACTTTATCCCTGTAGGCTCTTGCCTTAGGTATGAGGTTACGTTCTTGAAGAATGCATATGTTTCTTGTGCATTCTTGACTCTTTCCCTGACACCCGTTTCACATGTGCTTACCACTGCTAGGTGAATCATTTTTATACTTTTGCTAAGGGCATCGACCACCCTATTTTCCTTTCCTTTGATGTGTTTGATTTCAAAATCAAACTCATTAAGGAGAGCCATCCACCTAGCTTGCCTGACATTGAGTTTTGGTTGATCAAACATGTGCCTCAACCCACAATGGTCTGTCATAAGCACAAATATCCTACCTAGGAGGTAATTCCTTCACATTTTTAAAGCATGTACTATGACAACCAACTCTAGGTCATGGGTCACATAGTTGATTTCATGCTCACTCAATTTTCTGGACGTGTAGCAAATTACACATCCCTCTTGCATAAGGATTCCTTCGAGTCCTTCCTTGCAGGCATCTGTACACACGAGGAAATCATTATCAAGGTCTACAATCTTCAGCACGGGTGCATGGGTCAGGAGGTATTTCAGTTCCTGAAATCTTTCTTCACATTTTGATTTCCAAGTGAATTTAACCCCCTTTTTTTGAAGGGTAGTGATTGGACAACCAATCTTGGAAAACCCTTTTATGAACCTTCGATAGTATCCTGCTAAGCCCATGAAGGATATGATATCAGATACATCCTTTGGGGTAGGAAATTCCATAATAGATCTAATCTTTTCAGGGTCTACTGCCACTCCTTCTTTGGAAATAACATGGCCTAAGTAATGGACTTGCTTCTGGAAAAAGTCGCACTTGCTAAACTTAGCGTAGAGATGATGCTTTCTTAGTACTTGAAGTATGAGTCTAAGATGTTCTTCGTGCTCCTCTTTATTCTTGGAGTATATTAGGATATCATCAATGAAAACCAATACAAATTTGTCCAGAAATTTGCCGAGTACATTATTCATCAAGCACATAAAAGTGGCGGGGGCATTGGTTAACCCAAATGACACCACCACAAATTTATAGAGACCATAACTTGTCCTGAAGGTTGTTTTGTGGATGTCTTCATCCTTAATTCGGACTTGATGGTATCCAGACCTTAATTCAATCTTCGAGAAAATGGAAGAACCTCCCAATTGGTCGAACAAGTCATCAATTCTTGGTAAGGGGTACTTGTTCTTTATGGTTGTCTTATTGAGTTGCCTATAATCTATGCACAGTCGGAGTGTGCCATATTTCTTTTTCACAAACAATATGAGTGCTTCCCATGGAGATACACTGGGTCGGATGTAGCCTTTGTCCATCATCTCCTTTAGCTGTAGCTTGAGCTCAACCAGCTCCGGCGTACTCATCCTATATGACGTTCTAGATGCTGGCACTGTTCCTAGTGCAAGTTCTATTGAGAAGTCAATGTCCCTTCTCAGAGGTAGACCTGGTATCTCTTATGGGAACACGTATTTGTATTCCCTTAATATGGGGTGGTCCTCTAGGTTTGGTTTGTCATCCTCAACATATTCCAACATCTTTATTGCATATAAATGACACCCCTTTCTACAATAATTTTTCATTTGAAAGGCTGATATTTGTCTCACTGAGACATGCTTCTGAATCCCTTGGAGGGTTATCTTTATCCCTTCTTCATTTACACATTCTAAAGTTTTATGGTAACAGTCCAACTTATTTTTATAAGAAACCAACCAATCCATACCAATCAACAAGTCATAAGATCCCAGGGGAAGTATGTTAAGGGTCGCTCGGTTGGGCAATCCATCCATGATGAATTGGCAAGCTGGTATGACCTATGCTACTTTTATTTTGGTCCCAGTGGCTAGTTGTACCAACCACATCTTAACATGTCTAACTGGTTGCAATTTACACTTATCAACAGTATGAGGAGACACATAACTCAAATTAGAACTAGGGTCAATTAAAATAAAAACTAGATGGTTGGCGATCATACCTTCCATATCCACCACTGAAGCTTGGTGGTGAGCTTGATTATTGTCCAAGGCTGCATAAATTCATGGCATGCTCCTAGCCACATCATTGATGGTGGTAGATTCTTGGATATTGTAGACTCTCCTACTGTTCTGTTTCCTGTGTGGACAATCCCTCAACCAATGATCTTCTCCACAACCCCAAAATTTTAAGGGTTCTTTCTTTGGGTTATCAGTCTTTCCTGGTACTACCTCAAAAGGTTTATTTCCACTCTGAGAGGGGAAATTTTTCTGATACACACTTCTAGTAGGAAGGTTCATCCTAGAACCCTTCCCATAGTTCTTAAATCTTGAGGATTTAAACCCCTTCTTCTTGAGTCCTGAACTAATCTTCTTCTTCCAGTCCCCATGAGGTCCTGTCTTACTCCCAAACTATTCATAACAATACCTCACCTTATGGATAGTTTTTTCTAAGGTCTTTGGTTCCTCAAACTCGATCCTGTCCCGATAGTTCTGAGGTAATCCACTAATAAATCGTTGCATTTTTACCTTTTCATCCTTTATGTAAGGTACATACCTCAGTAGCTCAAGGAATTTATTGACATATTCATCTATGGTGAGCTACCCCATCCCGAGTTCATAGAACTCCTTAGTTTTCCCATCCATGTATTTCTCTGACATATACTACTTCCTGAAGTATTTCTCAAACTGTTTCCATGACAAATTCTTCTTGTGGACTCCTTTCACATTCCTAAGGTCTTCCCACCAAATGGAAGCCTTTCCATTCATGTTGAAGATGGCTTTTCGAGCCTTCAAGTTTTCAGAGTAGTCATGGACTCTGAAGTACTTCTTTAAACCAAGAAGATAAGATTCAACCTCTTCCCCTTTCTTAATCTCTCCATCGAAGGAGGGTGGTTTGGATTTATTGAATTCTTCAGGATCACGACTTTTGGAATGCTTCACTTCTTTCCTCTCCTTTGAGAATGTGAGCTAGTTTTTCTACTAGAAGATCCCTCAGAGTTGTCAGCTTCCTTTCTAGAGGACTCTCCCAATGAGTGTCCCCCACCTCCAGGTTGGGCCTTCTCCGAGGTATTTCTCCTAGTGTGGTCACTCATGGAGCCATGTTTTTAGATCTTAGGTGGACTTTGACTTCTCTTCACAAGTTGTCGGTCCACATGGATGGTTGTATGTTCATGTTGCAACTACCTCTATATGTCGGATAAGCAAAGCAACAAGACTGCATTAATTTCTATTTGTTTTTCTTGCTCCTTTATCAATCTGACGTTGTCAGCCTTGCAACTCTTTAATTCGACCTTGAGGCTCCTTACAGTTTCATCCAGATCCGGAGGGGTTTCCACCACCCTCCTTTCGTCAGATTCTTCATCTCTATTGTGGGAGCCATCCCCCACTTCATAACACGTCATCATCCTTTAGACTTGAAGTTTTCCCATCATTCACTGATTGGTCGAGTGCTATAAAAACACTTATTATTAGCTAACAATCAATTAGTTTATGAACAATACACAGTTCAAATTTCTTAAATGTACACACATAGTAGAAAGTTTCATTCTTTTCCTCAATAAAATTTTAACCAGACTCTTTTAAGAAAGAGGTAATATAGGGTGTTGCTTTTAAAAGTATCCTAAATATGGTTTTTAAGTGACTTGTCCATGAACCCAAGTAGGCCAAGTGTTGTAACCATGCTCTGATACCAATTTGTAACACACCTATGGTGGGGCGTAAAAATTTCGTTCTCATGAATTAATCAAATCCTCTATCCATGGTCTCTAATTTGGAAATTGAAGCCTAGCCCCTCCTTCTTTGGTGACCTTCGCATATGACCACGGGTTAGGACCGAATTCCAAGGCCACATGCGCCTAATCCGACGCTTCAGAACTTCGGGCTTCAAGAGTTTTTGATTCATCACACGCTAATTCCTCTGAACTCTGAAGTGGAGAAGTTCCGAACTAGCGCGAAGGGATCAACGGTCCCTACTCTCCCTTAATATCAACGACCCTCAATGACTTCGGGCCTCTGGGATTCGACGGAATTCGAAACACCTCCTCGAAGAACCTCTTGAGTACTAATCCTCTGAAGTGTACCATCCGACGTCGCGTGTCCTTAGGAAGTTTGATGGTCCTGATTCACTTCGGGACTTCGACGTTCGAGAGTCCCAGATGCTCACACAACCTTTCCTCCTAAAATACTTTGTACCCGGAGTTCTAGATCAAGCGCCACACACCCGTTGTAAATCGATGGCTTAGTTTCATTTCAAGACTTCGACATTCAGAAGCTTCAGATGTTTCTGCAACCTTTTTTCTCCCGGAGTGTTTTCTTCCGGAGTCAAGGATCGTGCGCCACGCGTCCTTCCAGATCAACGGTCCCAATTTACTTCGGGGCTTCAACGTTCGAGAGTTTCTACTTTTCCACACTCATTCTCTCATGAAATGATTTCACCCGAAGTTAACGATCTATCGACCTGTGTCTCCCACGAATGGATGACTACAAATCACTTCGGCTATTCGGGCTTCGAAAGTTTCAAATACTCCTACACCTTTCTTCCCCAAGGTAAATATCTCCCGAAATGGAATATCTACTAACACCTGTCCTCAGCTGACGAAAAAATTAGATGAACTCCAGCTCTCCAGCCTTCGGGAGTTCTTGTTCAACATATCCCCTTTTCTCCTGGAGTGATTTCACCCGAAGTCGACGATCTGTTGACGCGCGTCTCCCACAGATCGACACGATCGGTTGACGCATGCCTCCCACGCATCGACGACCGCAAATACCATTTTCGTGCTTCGAGTTCAACTCTACACTTCCCTCTCTCCTCGAGTGATTACACTGGTTGGCGATCGCCGACACGCTTCCTTTCTCTCAGATTAATGGTAGAGAAGGACTCCATTACTTCGTGGATTTCAAAAGGAACTCACAATTATCCACCTAACAACTTTTCTAGGTATGACGGTCATGATTCGACCAATACCGATTTGTTCACAGATTGATGGTTCACAGTGATTGTGGGCCCCAACGTGCACACTCTTTATAAGAGATATCAACCTCCACAATCTAGAAAGTACTTGCCCAACTCGGTCGACCGTTGATCTCCCATCCCGACGAGATCAACGACGCAGGAATTATGGTCACGAACCAGCGATCTCGCTAATTTCACCTTTGCACTCCGCTAGCGATCTCTACCATTGATCTCCTCGCTCACAAATCGAGGTCGACAAGGATTGCGGGGTCCAACCTCCAAAATATAGGATGTTCTCGCCTGACTCTAGGTCTAATCATGGTCGCTGATATTCCATTTCCCAACGAGATCAATGTCATTGATTACTCGCCGCGGGAACCAGGATGTCCGCCACTTACCTTCGCGCTCCGTAATGATTTCCAACCATCAATTTAATCGAGCGGCTGGCGTTTGACTCGTTAACTCTAGTGGGTATTTTAGTCGATTTGATGATCATGATGGCTTCTCTTCCCATTAAACGACTCACATCCATATCCACTATCATATTCTTAAGTCATCTACTGCCTAAGCATTCGGGTATCCGGGTAACTTGATTATCGTGGAACTCTTGACATTGCTGGGTATGTGTTATATTCTTTGCATGTGTGTGTGGGCACATCAAGTTCATTAACCTGCGTCCGATGATCCCTCTAGTAGTGCTCTTTGTGTCATGTGCCTAGCTGCTCTCTAAATTTATCCCTCGATTAAGGATTAGGGTTTTGGTATCTACAAAATACCTAAAAACATTGTATATATTGTATGGTGAATGGTGAAATTAATACAATGAAGATTGAAAGGTTTTCTCCCCGACATGGGTTTCCTAGATAAATATCTCTGTGTATTGTGTGTATGGGTCATTGATTAATTTATGCTTTTCTTAAGAATCTATATGCATTGCTTTACTTCACAGTTTGACTTACATGTGGTATCGAGCTTGTTTTGGCTTTAAAGGGACACTTTTGTTGCTGAGGGTTCGGCTTTGTCTCGAGAGATCAAAGTTTTTATCTTGGGTCTATGATAAACCCGGGTTTAGTGGGAAATTTTGTAGTTGTGATTTGAGTGCAAAAAAGAGGAATGGTGAGTTCTTATAGAATTGAGATAGAGAAGTTCAACCTGTAAAAAATTTGAGCAATGGAAACTCAATATGGAGGACCTTCTTATAGATAAAGAACAATGGATCGATGTGGATACTAGTATATAGCCTAATACGGGTACACAACCTACTAGTACACAATGATCAGTATATAACCTACTAGTACACAAACTACTAGTACACCACCTATTGTCAAGGAATATTGGGAGAAGTTGGAATAAGAGCAAGGAGTACTATTCACTGGCTCGCGATTCGTTGTTGAATGTCTCAGAGAATCTACAGCCAATGAACAATGGGATAAGTTATGGAATTTGATTGATACAAATTCCTCCTCGGTAAACAAGTTGTTTCTTTGAAGCCATACTATCTTAGGATGGAAGATGGAGATTCTGCGGATAGAACATCTAAATGCCTTTAATACTCGTAAGTCAACTTGTCTATGTTAATATTACGATTGCGTAAGAAGATAATTGTATTACTTTGTTATGTTCTTTCCAAACTCTTGGGATAATTTGGTTGTAGCAATTGTAAAATAATTCAATCTACATTGAAGCATGAGGGTTTCATCCTTGTTATCTAAAGAGACAGGCAAAAAGCATGGATGGTCATAGCACAAATGGTTTATTTGTAAGAGGTCGCATCCAAGACAGGAATCGTCTCTTGAGGGGGGTATCTAAGTCTATATGAAAATCTTTGAGGAAATGATGGAAGTGTGGTAAAACATGGCATTATAAGAAAGATTGCAAGTCTAATAAGCAAGAACCAGTGGATCTGATAGTACTCTTCCACATAGGCAAAACCTCCATTGAAGAAGGATGTGATGTTTACCTTCCATCTACAGGTACACATGCGCATCAGGATGTATGGTTGATCGAATCAGGTGTTTCATACCATATGAATCCTCATGGTGAGTGATTCTTTGAATATGAAAAATACTAGAAGATGACGCAACAACCAAAATCATAGGACGGGAAGGGTTAAGTTGCTACAAAATATGGAAGGATTAGAACTCTCCTCGGGTTATGCATGACTCCAAAAACTAGCCAAGAGCCTAAAATATGTAAGCAAGTTGGATGATGCAGAGTGGATACTGTATTTGGAAAGGCACTTGCAAGAAGGCAATGAGGAGAAATGGTGTTGATGAGGGAGTTCAGTGGAAATCACAAGTTGTTGGGAAGAACTTATACTAATGGGTGTAATAGCTATGTTGTCCCTAAAGCGCATAAATAAAGAAGACAAGACCATTATTGTCCCCAGAAGAAGACCATGCCGTGGCATCAAAAGGATCAAATATATTGGAGAAAATGGCCTTCAAACACTACACTCCATAAAGGTATGGTTGAAGATATGTCTAATTGTACTCTAGATTTGATTGCGAATACTTCATATGGTAAAAATCTAAGATTCCTAATCGGGGTGCCACAAGAGCAAGGATCTTATGATAAGCATAATGATGTGTCGGACCGTGTCTATTCCATCACTAGGCAACTCGGTATTATGTTTCATTCATAGATGATTCTTTCTCAAGGTACACATGGATTTATTTTCTTAGAAATAAATCTGAGGTATTTGATAAATTTAAAGAGTTTAAGGCTCTGGTAGAAAATCAGGCAGAGAAGAAAATAAAGGTATTGAGAATAGCTAATGGTGGAGAATTCTGCGGAAATGAATTCGAAGAATTCTGTAAGAAGTGTGGTATAGCAAGGCAGAAGACAAATCCATACACTCCTCAACAGAATGGAGTTGCAAAAAGGATGGATAGGACACTGATGGAAAAATCAAGGAACATGCTCAACGGTGCCGAGTTAGTACAAGAATTCTAGGTAGGGGAAGTGGGTACAACATGTTACCTGGTCAATCGATTACCTTCATCAGCATTGGATGATAAAACTCCACATGAGGTATGGAATGAAAACAAACCCTCTCTTCAACATCTTAGAGTGTTTGGTTGTGATGATTATGTACACGTTCCAAAGGAAAATAGGAGTAAGCTGGATAAAAAAGATGAAACGTGTATCTTTATTGGTTATAAAGATGGTGTGAAAGGTTATAAGCTTTGGAACCCATAAACTAAGAAGACTCTTTACAGTCGGGATGTTGTTTTTAGAGAGGTAAAAGATGTGTCCAAACAGAAATTCCTACCAAGGAAAGAAGAACCTGAGAAAATAGAGCTAAAGTTGGATGATGCAAAATATGAATCATCTGAAGAAGACAAAGCAGCAGCAGAAGAAGAAGAACCTTATACCCTAGTATTGAGGAGATCAGTGAGAGAAAGAAGGCAACCAAAAAGGTATAGTCAACCTGATTTTTGTTCCAATTTTGCTTTATCTATTACTGATGATGATCCCAGAACTGTCAGGGAAGTAGTGAATTCAGAGGATAGTAAACTATGGAAGAAGTCCATGGTTGAAGAAATGGATGCCTTGGATAAGAATGAGGCATGGGATATAGTTGAGTTGTCAGCTAGAAGAAAATATGTTGGTAGCAAATGGTTGTTTAAGCAGAAGTTTAATGCAAAAGGAAAAGTGGAGAAATACAAAGCTCAGTTAGTAGCAAAAGGTTATTTCTAGGTAGAGGGAATTGACTTTGGTGAGATTTTTTCTCCTGTTTCTAAGTTAACTTCTATTAGATTTATTTTATCTATTGATGTTGCTTTTGATATTGAAGTGGAATAGATGGATGTGAAGAAAACATTCCTACATGGGGATGTAGAAGAATAAATCTACATGAAGCAGCCAGAAGGCTCTGTAGTGAAGGGAAAGAAAGAGTTGGTATCTAAGCTAAAGAAGTCACTATATGATCTGAAGCAATCACCTAGGATGTGGTACCAAAATTTTGACACATACATCCTTGGATTGGGATTTGTGAGAAGCAGGGCTGATCACTGTGTATATTCCAAGCAGGTTGGTAATCACTTCATTTATGTAGTGTTGTATGTTGATGACATGTTGTTGGTAGGAAATAACATGGATGTTATTAGGGAGGTGAAATCACAGTTATCCTCCAAATTTGACATGAAGGATCTCGGTGCTGCTAACTTTATTCTGGGAATGCCGAGGAAGATTTTGAATCCTCTTTTGAACATTAACTACACTTTGGAAAGCTATCCCAAAGCATTTCCCTAGTTTTCCTGGCGACTCCACATGAGGGAATTTCTCTCTGCCCTTTTCCTTGATGAACTTTCTAGGTTGATCTGATGACTCCACAACCAAAAAAACCCACCTTTCCCGGGTTACTCTTTTCACCTTCTGAACCATGGAGGTATATGATGAATACCTGTTGAAAGCATGGGATGATATCCCAAAATTTGATGGTAATCCATGTTCATTTGTCACACATGTTGTCGAGTTTATTGAATTCCTTCATTGGTATCGAATAACCAAGGAATATGTTGTGAAGCAATCATTCTTGCTATCCCTAAATCATAAACAAAGAGATTTGGTCAAGCATACTTGCATCCAAGAGGACTTAATCATCTTTATCCGATAATTTCTCAAGAGTTATGGACTGAAATATCAACAATTTGAAGATATTATTCATGACCTTGAGGATGATTTTTAGGAAAGGATATTTCCTTTAGATCTGATTGAGCATTTAAGGGCATTCCATCTGAAGAACATCTCCATAGAGAGGAAGACTCCAAGGAAGTGCAGGTTCTTGACAAAACTGTAGATTTTATGAGGTCGTATGAGGCTGCCAACTAAGATCTATCTTTGAACTTAGTATGGATCTAAGTTTCAACTCTGTGGCTGTCCTTTGCTGCTGTTTTAAGACAACAAATAGTCACCAAACTTTCAACTCAATATTTGATGGTTAAGTGTCCTTTTGAGGTGCCCTTGCAGGTGTTTTCCTTACTCAATGTTAGCACATGCAATATACATCAAAACAAATAACACTACCTCTAGATATTTAAATTTAAAATGTTGATCTACACTTCTAAGCATGCATGAAATTGACACATATGTTTTTGGTCAACATGACCCTAGAAAAAACCCTCCATGGGGAAAACCAGTTTGGAGTAGATATATATAGAAGGCCTCAAATAAAAATGTACAACACATGAAACATATACAAGTGAACCTAGTACAATAACAACCACTCTCAGATATGCCTTGGAGTTCCTTGAAGACCTCCCCACAAGCCTTGTGAACTAAGACGCCCCTTGCCTTAGTGAGCCTTCTTCTCTTTGCTTGCTTTTTCTTTATCCCAATGATTTGCTTTGCCTTTTCTCTTGCTTTCCTTTGAACTTTCCTTTCCTTTGTATTTTCCCTTTGTAGTAGCCTCCTCCTCTTAAGAAATCCTCCTTAAAGTGATGGAGCACCCCTCTCCTCAAGTGCGTCCCCTCCTCATGAAAAACTCAACAAGGAGATGGTTTATCCCTTTCCAAGCACCCTCAATCTCCCATGATGTGCGCCTCCTCTCTACAATATAGAACCCACCAAAGAATGAGCTCCCACTTTGCTTGATGCACCTTCCCTCCAAGAAATGTGCCTGCTCCTCAAGAAAATGTGCCCTCCTCCATAGAATGCACCCTCTTCCTAAAATCATGCGCCCTCACTCATAGTATCTCCCTCTACTCCTCTAGAGAAATCCATAAGCATATGAGTAAAGACTCCTCCACTATATGTGCAACCCTCCTCTCAAGGTTGCACCCCTCTCCACTTGTAAATGCGCCCTCTACCACAAATTTGCACCCTCCTCTAGGATATTAGCCAAGACTCCATGGAAGGCATATCCAAGCTCTCTCAACTAAAACAAGGCTTCATCCTCAAACCCTCATGCAAGTGCTGATCCAGATGGATATTGGTGGCCACCCACCTATTCCAACTAGCTCCTTGTGTCCGATTTTTGTTCATCACGTTCTTCTGTACTGCTTTGTAATTGTGGGTTCTACACTTCTGGGGATATTTGAAGCCCCACACATCCTCCAGCTGGATACGGGTGGCCTCTTGACTAATCCAATTGGATTATTTGGTATGTTTTCATGTCAGCACATCTTGTTGTACTTTTGGGGTCGTTTTGGGGCCCTAAATGTTGTTTTTTTTTTGGCTCACCACAATCAAAATATAAATAAAGTCAGATTTTGACAATGGAATGTGTAGCTCTCTAAAATACCTTTCCAATGAGCTATCACATGCCTAAAACAGAGGTCGTATGAAAAAGTTACGACCCTAGGAAGTTGAGGTACCAAATTACGCCAACTTACCCATAGGGCCCACATCACTTTTGGCGTTTCACCTTCTAGGATTAGGTTTTTGGATGTCTAGGGTTTTGGAATTCATGAGTAATATAAAAAAGGCTTCTGGAGCCTCATTGTAATCCATTATGCTCATATGGATGCGCGTAGTAGCCACATCTCTTCTCAGAGATAACTACCACCATTCGAGCAAGTTTCAGTTCTGCAGGTTTACAGTTTCAACCTATTTCATTATTTAATAGAAAGATATTGTTCACTGGATATTTGTGTTATTCTTCATATCTCTATGTTTATTGTATTCAATATGTTAATCAGTTCATTCCGATCCTAAATCCGGATCAATGGTATCAGAGCGGTCTGCTCTTCATTTATTTTTCTTTGTGCATGTCCCTGACAAGGTCTAGGTACAAGAAGTTGGGACTCGAACCAATCGAGCCTTTACAATATCAGTCATGTTGAGCCCAAAAACAAACCATGGGAGATGAAAATAAAGATTATGTAGAAGGAGATCCTATCAAAATGTTGCGCGAGGAAGCCCTCGTGTGAAAAACGAATGAAATGATGGACAACTTCGCGCAAATCCTTCGACTGTTTCCCACAGGAGAAGCATCTTCATCAAGCGGCCATGCAACCCCCTTCAAGGTATATATAAATTTTGATATTCCATTATTTGAAGGACTAATAGATGTAGATGATGTAGATAAATGGTTGAATCTGCTCGAAGGATATTTTTTGGTTCACAATTTTTTCGAGAGGGAAATTATCACTGTTTCACTCCTCAAGGTCCTTCCCCATGTTAAAGACTGGTGGGATAATTACTCTAAGAAAAGGGCCGTGGAGGAATCTGAAATATTTGTGGTGGCCCCTACATGGGATTCCTTCTGAGACACCATTAAAGAACAATACTACCCTGTTGTAAGCTAGGAGGATCAGTACACCAGATGGACCACCTTACGTCAAGAAAGGGACCAGACAGTACCAAACTTCACTAATATTTTCCATACCCTACACACCAAATTGGGTATCAAATACTCTGAGCGTCATCTAGTGCTCAAATACCGTGGTTGTTTACATAGATACTTTCAAACAGAAATGGAATTCCTGGACATCGCCTCATTGGGCATGTCTTATAGATATGTTGTCAAGATCAAGCATAAATTTAAGCAAAAACGGTGAGAGTTTGGATCTGCAAACCCCTCACAACCAAAGTAGGGAAAAGGGAGCCCCAACCCACACAACAAGGGACCAATTCAAGATGGCCACCCTCAATACAATTGGTCTAAGATGCAACACAAGAAGGGCAATGAGAAGATGAAGAAGGACACAAAAAAATGGTGTGAGTACCATAAAAGTCCTTGGCACAACACCGAATAATGTCGCTCCAAGTAGTCCCTTGTGGTTGAGCTGAAGGATTCTGAGTTAGAGGACGATTCTGATTCTGAGTAAAATCCTAAAGGATGGAAGCAGATTATCGATGTTGAACCCAGTGCCACTGTCGCTACCACCAAAGTCTGGCCAAGCGAACTAGAAGAACCCGAGGAAGGGGAACACATGTTTCACTCGCAGATGTGGGTCAAGGGGGCTCCGATTCATTTCATTGTCGACATCGGTAGTCAGAAGAACCTAATTGTAGAAGAGGTCATCAAGCAGCTGGAACTTCTAATGACGTCGTACCTGCATCCCTACACCATTGGCTGGCATTGCCAAGGAAGAGATCTTTGTGTTAGCCAATAATGTCGACTACCCTAGGCATCAAGCCTTTCAAAATGAGGTACTGTGTGATATTTCTCCCCTTGAAGTTTGTGATGTTATTTTAGGGAAACCATATTTGTGGAAGCATCATGTTGTGTATGAGTCTAGACCCCACAATGTTATTATTACTTTGGGTAGACAATTGTACAGGATCCCAGAGGTAGCGTCGCCTACTACTATTTCTTTAATCTCTGCTAAGAAATGTAGTAAGGTCTTTTCATAGACCGGGAAGTTCATTTTCTTTTTGATCCATTCTCACAACAAGAATAAGGTCATCGCCACATCCATGGCCTCTACACAACGCCTCTCTTTGCAATAGCAGCAAGTGAATGTAATCGTGGAAGAATACAAAGACATTTTCTCCCCACCTACAGGGGTACCAACACACTGCCAAGTCAAGCATCCAATTGATCTGACCCCTGATGCACCTCTACCTAATGGACTAGTATATCGACGCTCTCTAATAGAGAATGAAGAAATCAGTCATCATATTCGAGAGCTTATTCAAAAGGGGCACATAAAACGCAACTTCTCCCCTTGTGGAAGCCCGATTGTACTGGTGCAGAAGAAGGACGAGACTTGACGACTCTGCATTGATTGTAGATCCTTAAACAAAATCACAGTTAGGAACTTCTACCCCATTCCTAGGATTGATGACCTTCTTGACCAACTCAATGGGGGCAATTTCTTCAGCAATATTGACCTAAAGTCTAGCTACCACTAGGTTCCCATTGAACCAACTGACGTATGGAAGACAACCTTCAAGTCTAAAGAAGGTCTCTACGAATGGCTAGTCATGCCCTTTGGCTTAACAAATGCACCAACCACTTTCATGAGATTGATGGATGATGTATTGAGACCCTTCACCAAATCCTTTGTGGTAGTATATTTGGATGACATCCTCATCTTCAACAGAACATGGGAGGAGGACATGCGACATATTCAACAGGTTTTGAGCACTCTGTGACATCACAAGCTTTATGCCAACTTGAAAAAATGCTCGTTTGGCATGAACGGGGTCCAATACTTGGGCTACATTGTTGATGAGCATGGGGTACATGTTGATCTAGCTAATATCCAAGTCATCCGTGACTGGCCAGCCTCGACCACACTGATCGAGCTTCAGAGATTTTTGGGACTAGCCAACTTCTACCGATGGTTCGTATTGGGATTCTCCCATATTGCATGGGTCATCAGCCAGGTGACCAAGGGAGGTGGTAGGGCCAAGTTCTTGTGGGGGAAGGAGCAACAATGAGCATTCGATGATCTGAATCATCGCCTGTGCTCAGCTCCAGTACTCTCCTTTCCTGATCTGCAACAACCATTCGAGATTGAGACTGATGCATCTAACTATGTCATGGGCGCAGTTCTCACTCAACACGGGCATCCGATGGCATAACATAGTGAGACAATATCTAATACTATCCGAAAATAACCCACCTATGACAAGGAAATGTATTCCATTGTACAAGCCTGCCTTCAATGGAAACATTACATTCTAGGGAAAGAGACGATCATACACACTAATCACAAGCCTCTGCAGTTCATATAGACACAGGGGAAATTGCAGAACGACCACCATCATAATTGGTCCACCTACCTATAACAGTTCCATCTCAACATCAAGTATAAGACATGTATCTCCAATCGTGTTGTTGAATACCTCAGTTGGCCTCCTTTGGATGCACTCACTGTAAATTCTAACCTTGTACAATATCTACTGCAAACTGATATTCAGAAAAGAACATAAAAGATACAATGGCAAATACAAACATTACACAGAGATTTTTCACCTGGAAACCCAAACCGGGAAAACCAACATATATTATATTGAT
>SNQJ01S0002469.1:153291-167120 GCA_010110895.2 Picea sitchensis
TGCGAATTGTCTTTTGCAGTTTTGAAATAGAAATTGTCCACGGCTCCCATCTTGAGAGGGCCCAATTGGGCTCTGCCTTTTCACATTTCTTCAGATGCTTCCAAAACTGCAATTGGTGCAGTACTAGGGCAACAGGAAGACAAAGAGTTGTATGCCATCTACTATATCAGCAAGAACATGGCTCTTGCTGAGTTAAATTATACAATTACTGAAAGAGAATTATTGGCAGTAGTTTATGCAATAAATAAATTCAGGCATTATGTCACCGGTTATCCTACTTTTATTCATACTGATCATACATCAATTAAATATGTGATGAATAAACCTATTACTAATGCCAGAGTAACAAGATGGTTGTTATTACTTCAAGAATTTGACATCACTATAGTATATAGACCAGGGAAATAAAATGTGGTTGTTGATTTTCTCTCGAGACTGCATATAAATGATGATAATTCACCAGTAGATGATTCCTTTCCAAATGAACATTTGTTTGCAATATTTTCTCACTCACCTTGGTATGCAGACATTGCTAATTATTTGGTTGCAGGGAAGGTACCTCCACATCTATCTCCAAGAGAAAGAAGGAATATCATTCAGAAGAGTGCTCGGTATAGTTGGATAGAGGGATACCTTTTCTACATAGGCCTGGATCAAGAAATCAGGAGATGTGTGAGAGACGATGAAGTTTATGATCTGCTCAAAGCTTTCCATGATGGCCCTTGTGGGGGTCAGTTGTTGATAAAAGAACTGGGCATAAAATTTTAAGAATGGGCTATTTTTGGCCCACCATATTTCAAGATGCCAAGAAGTATCTCCAGGCCTGTGACAGTTGCCAACAAATGGGTCATCCAAATCATAGGGATGAGATGCCTCTCTAGCCTCAAGTAGTGTTAGATCCTTTTGAGAGATGGGCCATGGACTTTGTAGGGCCCATTAACCCACCTTCTAATCAGAAAGTCTATATATTGGTCTGTACAGATTACATGAACAAGTGGGTGGAGGCAAAAGCACTCATCAGGGCCTCAGAGGAAGTTGTCTTATCATTCTTGTTTGAAGATATCTTTGTTAGGTTTGGAGTTCCCAGAGAATTAGTAACTGATGGGGAACCCCCTTTCACATCACATAAGTTTGAATCTCTACTCAGTCAATATCATGTTTTACATAGAACAACTTCTCCATACCATCCACAAGGTAATGGCCAAGTAGAAAGTACCAACAAAGTCATAGAAGTTATTCTTACTAAGACAGTGAGAGAACATCGTAGGGATTGGTCTGACAGATTACATGAAGCTCTATCGGCTTATCGAACTACTTGGAGGAACACAAATGGTTTTTCTCCTTATTAGCTTGTATATGGAAAGAGCCATGTTTTTCCTATTGAATTCAAAATCAAAACCCTTAGAACTGCATCAACAGTCAATCTCGACTTGACTGTGGCACAAAAGGCCAGATTGCAGTAGCTCAATGAGCTAGATGAAAAGTGTTTGGATGATATTCATCAAACTACAGTAATTCAACAGCAGCGAACAAAATGGCATGACCGAGTCATCAAGAAGAAATTGTTCCAAAAAGGAGATTGGGCTTTGTTATACGATTCACGCTTCAAAGAATTACAGGGTAAACTGTGTACAAGATGGTTGGGACCTTACGAGGTAGACATTGTTTTTCCCAATGGGACAGTCAGGTTAATTACTATTGATGGATCCAATACACAGTTATATGCAAATGGTCACCGCTTGCGCCTGTATCAGCGTCCACTTTCCAAAGAAGAATTTAAATCAAGATGTACCACTGATACAGATTACCAATTTTTAAAGGGAACGAAGCCTTCTCCTTCCCCGTCTGAACTTTAAGAATTTTTTCTTTCAATAAAATCTTGTATATAAATAAGTTGTGCAAATTTGAAATTTTCCAATTTCGCTTCACGCATTTCATTTTTCTATTTCTCTTTTTCTAATAAATTCAGCCTAGAAAGGTATCAGGCAGTTGCTTGTGTGCAGATAAACTGAAGAACAACAAGGTAGATTACAGCGGAAGAAGCCAAAGGATTAGTTTCTGGAAGTTGAAAAACTTCCTAAAAACTAAGTGATTATGTGTTCGGAGAGGTTACATGTTGCTACACCATATGTCATTACATTGTTTACCGACTACATTCCATGTTGCTACACCATATGTCGTTACACCATTTTTCGACCACATGACCAATTTCCATGTTGTTACACCTTTTCCCGACTCTTTTGCCTTGCATGCTTTACACCTTTTCTCAACTCTTTTGCCTTGCATGTTGTTACACCTAATTCCATAGTTCCGGCCAAAATATCTGCTGATACACCTACTGCTATAATTCCTTTTTGCTATTTTCTAAGCATTTCTACCATTTCTACATATGGCAACATTGTTTTTTTGTCAAGATTTCCGCCATTTTTCAAAAATTACTTTATGCTCTCTCTGTCCCACAAGGGTCGCTTCATCATTGATGAACTCCACATCTGCATCTTTCTAACTGTTCAACCACAGAAAGGACTCCACTTATTATCCACTTGTCATATCGTCATTTCTCACGTTCGAGAGCCATCTCTCATTATTACAGCCATTCCACGCGGATCAAATGGCGGTTGGATAGTGCAATTACTCTGACAGATCGGTTCGTGCGGTAAGTTATGAGGTACGATTACTAAACCTACGTGTCCAAGTGATGTAGATATGAAAGCAAGTTTCAATGCATATTTGTTGATTGTCCTAAATTCGTTGCACCATGAGCCAATAAAATTAGTTTGGCGGGGGGGGAAGACATCCATGCCGACATCATCTCAAAATATCATTTTATAAACACCTCTGCCACCTTTTCGACCACGCTTGTTTTCACTGAGACACTGTGTTCTTTATGAAATCCTCATTCAAACTTGTTGTGACTCTGGTGAGGTGTTGTTTCTCCTCTTTTGTGACTGTTAAGACTCAAAATGACGTCATGGGAGGATCAACTGTGAGATATGAACCAGAAAATATGGATGTGTTGCTACTACACCCAAATGTTTACCAAATTTTTCTACAAGCCGGATGGATTCCTTATTTCAAGAAGTTGTAGAGGTTTAATGAAGCAAATGTGTTGGAGTTCAGCTAGAATCTTACAGAAGGGTATTCAATGGTGAACAGGGTGAGAATTCCAGTGACAGAGGAATTTGTGGCTGTCGTTACAGGATTGCCTAGAACAGGAAATAGGTGGCTTAGCAGAAAAGCACATCTTCCCAAAGCAGAGCAAGATTTTCTCGTGAACGATGAGCATGTGCAGACCAAGGGCCGAGGTGTCGATGTCAATTCCTTACCAGCACCATGGGGGAAATTCGCAGACTTTGTCAAAAGGTACATTACCTGCGAAGGACGATACCAAGTTGTTTATTTTTTTGAATTTATCATTTTATCCCATTTGAGACATCAGAAATTAATCAACATGCCTTATTATATTCTTCAGTATTTGCATAATATGGCTCAGTTCGTCAAACGATCCAACCACCCCATGAATTGTCTTTCCAATCATAGACTCATAGGCATGTTGATTCATAGAGGAATGGGACTCCTTCACGACCCATTACCTAAAGTGCATGTGCCACCTATTGTGCCTGCTTCCATAGCCAACCCTGCACAGCCCATTTATGCACCTATTTTTACAGCCAACCTAGACCAGTCAACTTATGCACCTATTGTTACAGCCAACCTAGACCAGTCAACTTATGCACCTGCTATTACAGCCAACCTAGACCAGTCAATTGTTGCACCTATTGTTATAGCTGACCCAGAATAGTCAACCCCTGTGTCCTCAACTGCACCAGCATTTACAACCTCGACTGTAATTCCCCGTAAGTCAACTCTGAATACCAAACGAAAAATCAGAAGCACCTCTCACACAGCTCAGAAACACCTTAACAGTATTCAGCCAGCACAGCTTAACCCTATTCATACAGATGTGATTGAGCCTCATGAGCCTCAGTCCTTGGCTGCAACAGAGGTTGTTACAGAACTCACTACTACTCCTAAAGCTAAGAAAAGGGAAACTCTTGCCCCTATTTCTACTTTACCCAGGAAGTGAACTAGGTCAGAAAAGTTAATTGGAACAGAAGTTTGGGCCCCCATTGTAACTGACAGCATGACAATTACTTCTACTGTTGAGCCAGCAATAACTCAGAATCCTGCTATCGCTGCAACAGTCGTTCAAACCCCTATTGTCAATGCCACTGAATTGCCTCGGAAAATAAAACGTCGGTCTAGAAGGAAATCTCAGAAAGATATCGACAAAGTGTCCTAATCTTACTGATACTCATACACTTCCAGATTTTGATATCAATGATACCAATCTAAGTGAAAGGCTAACTGATTTTATGGAGGTACGAATTCTTGGTTTCACCTTGTGTAAGGAATTTCAAGACACTATTTTATCCTTGCAGGCAGAATGTCAATGAGTTGCACCAGAATCATTAGCTTTGCTTGATGATTATGTACATCATTTGTCAGGTGATGAGGTACAAATATTACCAGACCCTAGCATCCCAAAATTTCCTCCTTGTATGGTTGTTGACGAACTCCCTCCTTCTTCTAGCGTGATTATCGAAGAACACCCTCCTTCTCCTGAACCTAAGAGGAGATCTTCTATTTTTATATCTACTTTACCAAAAAGGAGAACTAGGTTAGCAAGACTTGTTGAAGCTACATTTGGATGGACAAATATAGAGAAATTTGTGCCCATTCTTTGTTCATTATCCTCAGTTGTTCAAAACGAGTTTGTTACACAATAACCAACCTCTTCCTCGAACTTTACTATCACACAAGAACCAACTGACCAGGAAGAGGTTGTTACACAAGAACCAGCCTCTTCCTCGAACTTAGCTATCACACAAGAACCAGCTGACTAGAAATAGGATGTCACACAAGAACCAGTCATGCTAGATGTAACTGTTACACAAGAACCAGTTACAGAAACTAGAGAGGATAATGATGATGTGCCACTTGCTCAGCTATTTTCTCAGATTGAAAAGAAGATACAAGGTATTGAGAATGCCAAGATTGTTGAACTAAGGAAAGAAAATGACCACCTCAAAGCACAATTAGATTCCCTAACGAAGGACATGCAGGTTTCTCAACAAAGAAACTCAGGGAATTCAACTTTGGGAATATTAGCTCAGGCAACAATTGTTATGAAGGAAAATGAAGAGCATGTGTGCTACCAATGTGGTGATATTTATTTTCAGGCGGGATATAAAATTATCAAATTACCAATGAATGGACAGGCTGAGGAACCAACCAATTTCTCAGTAAAAAAAGAATGTGACCTTATTGTTCCACAAGAACCAGTAAGCCATAGGAGATCTCGACATCATAAAGTAGTTTTTGGTTTACCAACATCTTTAAAACAAACACCTATGTTACACTTACCAGCCGTAACTCCAGCAGCTCAGACTACTTCTGTTCTTGAAGACAAAGCAACACATACAGATTTTTGAAAATAGTAGATGTTGGGTGTACACATAGGTTTTTCCAATACTGGTACTTAGTGATTGTCTTAGAAATTTTGCACTGGAGGAGTCAACTCCTTAACTCAGACTCGGAGTAAGGATTGAATGAGGTTTGCATGAGGACTTGCAATGTTTTCAGTTGGGGGGCATGTTAGGACCCAGAAATGTCCCTTTTTCACCATCTCTTTTGCTCATTCAACCTTACCAATTCTATGCTAAATGCCTAATAATTGTTGCTAAGACCTTTTTTCCCAAGGTATGTATCATTAATCTTGCTTTTGTATTTTATTCACTTTAACATGTTGGATTGGTAGCGTTTCTCATATTTTATCCATGAATATTAAACTAATGATTAAAATGTGTAGAACAATCAAGTCTTAAAGAAAGATCGTTGTTGTTACACAAGGTTGTTATAGTTGTGTGCCAACTCTGCATGTTGTTACACGACTACAACAATTTCACACCCTTTTTGGAAGCTGCTACACCTACTGCAACAGATATCCATCGATCCTGGAAGTTGGTCCCTCATGCAAATTAGAATCATGAAGACTGATCCTCAAGGTTGTTACACGTTTTGGTTCACATTGATGATGAAGATCATTTAACAGATTTTTTATATCATATGAACAACTTGAGAATCTTCGATTCTCAAAGCTGTTCTAAGTCTATTTTCAACTGAATAAATTTGTCTTTAAATAACAGAGCCTTTGTAATCATTACTACCAAATTTTAGCTATGAACAAAGAGTGACGAATAACACATTGTATCTGAACCTTTTTGGCGAATTAATAAAGAAAGTGGATTGAGTTTCATTAATCTACTATAGTCTATTTTCGAGTGGATTCAGTGAGAGAGAAAGGGCCCACCTTCCTCACAGACTCCCCTCTGTTTTGTTGTTTTAGATTAACCGCTTTGATTTGGATAATTGATCTATTTAGCATTTATAGCATATATATGTTGTTACATTCAGTTCCTTTCTGTTTAAATGTGCATCAGTGTATCTCATGAGAATTAGAGTAAATTGTTCGACACTGCTGGAGAATTTCATTCCTTTCCTGCATTAGATTTAATCTCTGAAAACAAAAGTGTGAATTCCTTTTCTGCAGTTAAGTAGGTTTCCTTTCAGCAAGTAGCACAGAGTTTCTTTCAGCAAGAGTGAAAAGTTAGAATATATTAGATAATCCAGGATTCTTATGCACCCATCAGTTCAAGATTTCATTTATGCAAGTGTGATTTCAATCCTGTAGAAGCTCCAATTGTGTTAGCAACTTGTGTTAAAGTTCAACCTTTCAATTTGGTTTCTTACTGCAATTTGAATAATGTTGCTTCCATAATCTAGCATAGACTATGCACATTTATCTTGCAATAACAAAACTTACCTGGGTTTGACAATTCATATTGAACACCTTAATTATCTATTTAATTAGACAATTAAAGTGCCCAACAAAAGGGTTATTCCTAGGTTGAGGGAATTGATTTTTGTGAGATTTTTTCTCATGTTTCCAAGTTAACCTTTATTATATTTATGTTATATGTTGTTGTTGGGTTTGATTTTGAAGTAGAACAGATGTATGTGAAGATAACAATCCTACATGAGGATCTAGAAGAAGAAATCTACATGAAGTAGCCAAAAGGATTTGTTGTGAAGGGAAAGAAGGAGTTGGTATGCAAGATGAAAAATCCCATGTATGGTTTAAAACAATCACCAAGGATGTGGTATCAAAAATTTGATACTTATATGTTGGGACTTGGCTTCACAAGAAGCAAACAAGATCATTGTGTGTATTTCAAATTAATTGGTGATCATTTGATTTATTTGGTCTTGTATGTGGATGAAATGTTGTTGATAAGAAACAACAAGGACATTATCCAGGATGTGAAAACTCAGTTGTCCTCTAAATTTGACATGAAGGATCTTGGTGTTGCAATTTTCATTTTGGGAATGGATATTAAAAGAGATCGGTAAAATAGGAAACTCTGGTTAAATCAAAGAAAATATGTTGAGACAATATTACAGAGAGGTTTATTATCACGAGGTGCTCAAACAGTGGGGTCCCTAAATGTGGTTGGTATATGGGGATGGTGTGTCCCAAGACACATGGAGAGGAGGACATGTCTCATGTTCCATATCACAGAGTGTGGTTAGTAGGTTTGATGTATGCAATGAGTGCATTAGACTAGACAATTCACATGCAATGGGAGTTTTGAAGGTATATTTCAAAACCACGGAAGGATCATTGGACAACGGTAAAGAGAGTTTTAAATTATTTGCATGGCACTACTAGTTATAGATTTTACTACCAAGGAAAGGCGAGGTTTTAGCAGTGTTGGACATACATGGCTTTGTGGATGCATTAGAGCTAGATATTTGGATCATAGAAGATATACAAGCGGGTATGTGTTTAACATGTTTGGAGAAACAATTAGTTGGATGAGAAAAAAGATAGGTTGTAGTAGTACTTTCAACTACATAAGTTGAATACATGGCAACCACTAATGCAAACAGCGAAGTCGTATGGTTACAAATATTGTGTTCGGTATTGGGTTGGTAAAACAAGGCTGTAAGGATAGGTGTGACAATCAGTGCATTTTTAAAGAAGAACCTATATTATCATTCAAGAAAAAAGAATATAGATGTTCAATATCACTTTGTGAGAAGATAAAGTTGAAGAAAAAGAAAGGTGTTGTTGATTAAGGTGGAAACTTTGAAGAATGTTGGAAATTCATTAACAAAATATGAGCCTTGAAGTTCTCTCTTGGTGTAGAGGATCCATAGGCATTGTTGCCCTGGATTTTTTTTACTATGTAACCTTGTAACCCCACGTATGAAAAAAACAACAAGTGGAAGAATGTTGGTATGTGTTATATTTTTGGTTAAAGAAAACAACAAGTGGAAGAATGTTGGGTATGTGTTATATTTTTGGCGGTTTTTTATGTCTATTTTTGGGTGGTTTTTCAGCACATGGTTTTCGTCGATGGTTTTCTATTTCCGGTTAAGGAATTATGATTGTTGACTAATATGGGTTATTGTATTAGGGTTTTGGATATACATGATACTATATGTATATTGTATTGTAAACAATGTATGATGAGATGAATAATAGAAGATGTTGGTTTTCTCGATTTGGGTTTCCAGGGGAAAAATCTTTGTGTAATGTGTGTATTTTCCATTGTATATTTTATGTTCTTTTATTGAAAAATTGTTTGCAGTAAATAATTGTACAAGTTTAAAAATCTACAGGAGACCTCACAATATCAAACCCATCCCTAAGGATGACCACTTATTAGGGCACAATGTCATCCACCAAGGTGAAATAGGGAAAAGAGCATAATTTCCAAGCAAACATTCTATAATCAAAAGCAGCTCTAAATGCAATATACTCAAATGCATCAAATATTAAAGCGACACTTACCACAATACCTGACTTGTACCTCATGAATCAAGAACCATCGTCTTCTAGAAGTAAGATGATGTGGTGATGCCATCGTTATGAATTCAGGATGTGTGGTGGTGAAGAGGGTCTTTGTTTGTGCATGTGGACGTTCTCAGTCATATGTCTCTTGGTACTCCATGTATGCAACCTGATGTCCTCGAGACATCATCTCCTTAGTTAGCCATAGAAATTAACGATAACATCTAGCTCCTACTAGAGGACATGTACTCGTTGTAGAGTGAATGAGAACCTCAACATATCCTGGTAAGACTTATGGCTACATTAAAACATAAAATCATGAAATCTAGGGTGGCTCACTCACCCTTTGCGCATATATATCAAATTTAATCAAAATCTCAAAAATGACAAATTAAACTAGAAAATAAAATTTTATACTTTTCATATAATATGATAAAAGAGAAGCATGTATATAAAAAATGCAATTAGAGAAACATTACTTGCAACTAAACTACCATGAGCATTCAGGATGCAAAATGAAATAAATAAAGATGACCTACCTACTTACCTGGGGCCTTAAAGATCGGGTCTTGAAAATGTGAGGTGAAGTCATACAACCAGTGTAACCAATTGCTCAACATTTAATCAAGGTATCTCCCCATGTGCTTAATCATGTAGTACAACAAAGATAAGTCAATCATAAAACAGTCATAAGCATAAGTAAGCATGTAATTAGTCACAGAAATCAACTCTTGGAGATGGGTGGGAGGGAGGAAATCATGTTAGAGAGAATGACCACAAGGCCGATTAATCTATCTCTAAATAGGACTACCGCATAAAGACGATGGTTCATCTTCATATGCGCATAAATATCCATTGCTTGTTGAAGAATGAGAGAAGATGAGAGATCGAAATAAAATCGCATACCCTCAGAAGAAGATAAAAGGTAAGGGACAACCTCATTTCCGGAGAAAGAAATATTCCTGCTACTGAAAAATGGTTTCCCTTTCATATGCATATCCTTGCAAAATGCCTTAGGACGAATAAATTGTTGCTCTGCAATGTGAGTCTTTGACTGCTCTAAGATAACCAATTCCTTGTATCAGTACAAATATGAGCACAAAGGTGGTTGGAAATATTCATAGAACAAATATGAACCCTCAAAAGGATATGAATCACAACTCCCAAGGGATGATTGAAAGTCATCATCAGTGTATGGTGACAAGTCATCCTCAACTAGATGGAATAAATCTATGACCATATAATCATCATACCGCCGAGCATCTGAATCATATGTGCATGAAGACCAGTCTTTTGAAGATGACAACACACGCCTCTTTTCTTGAGAACCACCCTCAATGTTGTAAATGGGATCTCTATCAAAAGTGAATGCCATATCCCATCTATGTCTCCCGATATATATGAAATCATCAAGGTGTTGATCAACCATGTCTGAGAAGTCCCCCATGGAACTACATCTCTCCTTTAGAATAATCACTTCTTCATCTTTATGTGCAGGAGGAAACCAAGGCTGAGCAACTTCATTTTCGTCAAGCAAGAGAATGGGAACTGATGTCTCATCTCGATTCTTTGCATGCGACACTTCATCAGAATTATTTTTCTTCATGGAAATGCCCCTCCATCACCTATTCATCATGAGGGGTTTGATCCTTAATGCAGAGTGCTTTGTTTGATTTTTCCAAAAAGGAAAACTCTTTTTATTCTCATCATTGCAGACTTGCTCTTCGGCAGGTGATGTTTTTGTTGAGATTTGGGTACCTTAGAAAGTCGTCCCCATGTGTTTATGAGTCTCTAAACACAAAGGGGGAAACTATTACCCTTATACTTTACTTTATGATTCTAATTTCACTTTGAATTAGGAGATTTAAGTCAAAAGTGAAATATGTCACTTAATCATTAAAGTGACAATTAATTCACAAAGTGGGTGAATTAATAGACATAAAGAAAACTATGGAAAGTGGGTTTCCTAAGTGAGATTTAGGGATTGAATCTCACCCACTTATTAGACTTGGATAGATTGGATCTAGGCCATTGATCTTTTAGGGTTTGGCCAAAGGAGGCTAAAGGAGGGTATAGTGAATTTTTTAGACTCATTCTTCACTTGTGAGAAGAGGAGATGAGAAGGAGAGCTTGGGTGCAAATATTGAGGAGGAGAGGAGGGTGCACTTGATCCATATTTAGGAGTGGAACGAACTGATTAGTAGACTGAATACAATAAACATAGAGATATGAAGAATAACACAAATATCCAGTGAGCAATATCTTTCTATTAAATAATGAAATACATTGAAACTGTAAAACTGCAGAACTGAAACTTGCTCGAATGGTGGTAGCTATCTTTGAGAAGAGATGTGGATGCTACGCAATTGTCTAAGAAAAATGGATTACAATGAGGCTTCAGAGGCCCTTTTGATATTACTCATGAATGCAAAAACCCTAGACATCCAAAAACCTAACCCTAGAAGGTGAAACGCCAAAAGTCATGTGGGCCCTATGGGTAAGTTGGTGTAATTTGGTACCTCAACTTCCTAGGGCCATAAATTTTTGCATACGACCTTCGTTTTAGGCTCGTGATATCCCGTTGGAAAGGTATTTCAGATAACTACACATTCCACCATCAAAATCTGACTCCATCTACAATTTGACTGTGGCGAGCTAAAAAAAACAATGTTTAGGGCCCCAAAACGGCCCCAGAAGTACAACAAGATGTGATGACATGAAAACATACAAAATAAGACAGTTTGATTAGGATAGAGGGCACTCATATCCACCTAGAGGATGTGTGGGGATTCAGACATCCCCAGAAGTGTAGAACCCACAATTACAAAGTAGTATAGAAGAACGTGATGGAAAAAAAAACGGACACGAGGAGCCAGTTGGAATAGGTGGGTGGCCACCAATATCCATCTGGACCAATCCTCCTCCCTTTAGGAAGAAATGGTCTCCATTGTGTTGAGTTCCCCCATCAGGTGAGGAACATTCTATTGGATTTGGCCCCGGGTGAGCCACTTTCCCTGGTGTAGGAGTTGCCCTACCTTGACAACCCGATAAAGTTGGATCCATTGTTGGCGAGTGCCCTTGACCTGTGTGTCCACTATCTGATCAGTGGATGCTTGTTCCATGTAGTTAGGGTTGAGCTCTCTGGGTGTCAATTGTTCTGCGATCTCAAAGGTGTCCAATAATGGTGGAAAATATGGTCGAAGGAGGTCCACATTGAATACCGGATGTAGACCAAGGAAGGGTGGAGTGTTGAGCTCAAAATCATTGCTACCCACCGCCTTGGTGATAGTGTAAGGCCCATAATGAAGTGGGTAAAGATTCTGATGGGGCCCAGTGAGACGCTCCTTCTGTAGATGTAACCAGACTTTGTCACCAACTTGAAACTGGTGTGGTACCCTGTGTTGATCATGGTGTTTCTTGTATTTAGCATTGGATTTCTGCAAAATCTCCTGGACCTGTCGATGGATGTGTTGAATCCACTCAATGAATCTGGTGGATTTTTCGATCGCAGACTGATCATGGGAAGAGTCTGTCTGGGCAGTGGTAAGAGGAAGTGCAACATCAATGGGTCCCAAGGGTTGGAATCCCAGACCCACCTGAAATGGGCTATGGCAGGTGGAACTATGGAGATCCCTGTTGTAACTGAGTTGGACATATGGGAGACTCTCGTCCCATGTACATGGATTCTTAGAATTGTACATGGGTAGGATTTGCACAATCATCTTATTGACGACCTATGTTTGGCCATCGGTTTGGGGGTGGAAAGCAGTGGATTTGGTGAGCTCGGTGTCCAACAGAGACCAGAGACTCGACCAAAAGGTGTTGAGGAACCTGTTGTCTTGGTCGGAGATGGTGGTTTGTGGTATCCCAAAGTGGAACCACACTCGTTCAAAGAAGAGCTTGGTAGTATCTGTCGCTGTGAAATTCTTCTTACAGGCTATGAGGATGGGCATCTTCGAAAATTGATCAACGACCACGAACACGCAGTCATTTACTTGCTTGGTGGATGACAAGCCATACATGTAATCCATTGAGATGGATTCCCAAGGATTCTCGGGAATAGGAATAGGGGTGTATAAGCCTTGATTCTTGATGGATGGTTTGGAAATGGCACAGGCAATGCAATATCTGATATACTTGTTGATGTCATGTTTAAGTTTTGGCCAATAAAAATGTTTTTGAAGAACGACCACAATTTTCTCTATGCCAAAATGTATTGCCACCCGACTGTAGCGGGCTTCCCAAATCAGCCTTGTACGCTCGCTTGTAGGAACACAGAGATGGCCCAGGTGGCATAAGAGTCTGTCCTGAATGTGAAAATCAGTGACAATTACACCTGTACCCGAGAGTTGGTAGGTGGTGGCGAAGTTCAGATATTGCTGATAAATTTGAGGCCACTCAGATGCTTCATGTCCACAAGAATAGAGCACAGTGGTGAGTGTTGGGTATGTGTTATTTTTTTGGGCCGACATATTTTCGCCGGTTTCGGGCCGACATATTATCGTCGGGACGACATATTTCCGGGACCACATGATATTAGGTGGTTTTCGGCACATGGTTTTTGCCGATGGTTTTCTATTTCCGGTTAAGGAATTAGGGTTTTTGACTAATCCAGGTCATTGGGTTAGGGTTTTGGATGACGCTGGCTCCTATATGTATATTGTATTGTAAAAAATGTAACACTATGTGTATCAATATAATATATGTTGGTTTTCGCGGTTTGGGTTTCCAGGTGAAAAATCTTTGTGTAATGTTTGTATTTGCCATTGTATCTTTTCTGTAATTTTCTGAATATCAGTTTGCAGTAGATATTGTACAAGGTTAGAATTTACATTTGGTATCAGAGCTTTATTGGCTTCAGGGGGACGCCTTTGTCGTCAAGGGTTTGGCTCGGGACTGTGATAAGCCT